>LGTU01000165.1:0-52608 GCA_001314425.1 Phytophthora pluvialis
GTAGCCACTTGACGGGAGCTGCTTACGCCGGCCCCCACAGTAGTTGCACGCATAGGGGAAAAAAGCGGCAGAGGTCGCGGTTGCGGACAGAGCTCATTCTTGGACGGTGAGCTGGAGCTGGAGCAAGTGAAAGTGAGAGATGAAGGCAGAGTGTGTGTTCGATATGTAGTCTGTAGATGGCTACGAGTTGCCGCGCTCTGAGCCACCCAAAACATATCGAACGCCGGTCCAACTCCGGTTCTGTAACCGGACCGGCAAATAGTAATATATTTGATTTGGTATCAATAATATGATTATGTCTTAAAGTCTTAAAGTTCAGTAGTTAATAATTCCATGTAAAAAATAGGAGTACTATTGATACTGAATATTTTTTTTTCCGAGCACTGCTCGGGTCTATTGAGTTCTCGTCTGGCCAGCTAAGCAGCGGGTCGGCCGTCTTCTCGAACATCGCGTGCTACTCGGCCGCCGTCTGTGGATTTTACTACGTGGTGGCGCTCGATGTGTTTAAGTTGACGGGCAGCAGGCCCAAAGTGCTGTACCAGCGCTTGGTGGACGGTGTTGTTGCGATTGCCCTGCTCGTGGCCGGCATTGTGCATTCGACCTCGACGCTCGTCAAGGACTGCTCGTCATACAACACCATGTTCGAGACCTACCACGGCTCGGCACTCTTCCGCTGCGGGGACATCACGGTCTCGATCGTGTGACGTGCGCGCTGTTCCTCGTGACGCTGGTGTGGAGCTTCGCCCGTGACACGTGCAAGTCGGTCAAGGGCGATCACCTCGAGACTGCTCTGGCCCAAGAAGAGGCCAATGCTGCCATCAACGGATACGAGGAGGCAGCCACTCCGGGTAAAAAGACCCCGGGCGATGCGGTGGCGGAGCAGGTTGACCTGCAGCACCCGGTGCTGAAGCTGACTCGCTGCTGCGTGCGTCTTCTCCAGTTTGCCTGCTCTCTGGTGGCGTTCATCCTGTTCGTGGCGAGCTACAAGCCGTACTACTCGGGCCAGTACGTGAGTCCTGCCGCCACCTACGTCATTATCATGGCTTACAGCGGCTGGCTGTACGCTTTGTGGCACATGGTCGCTGTTGAGACCTCCAAGCTGTCTCGACGTCCGAAGGTGGGCGTGGAGCGTCTGATGGACCTGTTGGTAGCGGTGCTTCTCCTGGTAGCTGGAATCATCTTTGCGGTCTCGTCGCAGGTGACGGACTGCGATGCGACCAACGAAATGCTGGAGACGTACCATCGTGGCAGCACCCTGTATCGATGCGGCAACATGGGCGTAGGCTACATCTTCGCTTTTGTCGCGGTGGCGCTGTACGTGACCACGTTCGCGCTGAGCTTCCTGTACCGTTCGGCATCAAGCAACGCGAAGGCTGAGACGACAGAGGCGGGTCAGCAGGTGTAAGTTGGACATTGTGCTCGGTAGGATCTTCTAGTAGTGGTTTTCAATATTTGAAGGCTTGCACTATCAAAGCTGTATCGATACCATGCCGTGAGTTTTCAAGCATAGTTCTCAATAGCACAATTGTTGACTTTGAATACGTATTCATTAACGCCTTCAACTTCGTAGTGAGCAACACCTGAAGAACACAATATTTCCCGCGCCGAACGTGAAGCTCGTACTTCTACGGGTCTCCTGTACCATTGAGAGATGTCTACAGTGTCGTGAAAGGGTAAACATGACTCGAACGTGGCTGATTTCCACGAATATTTTGTTTCTGCGCGATGAGATGGGAACGGCAACATGATTGCCACATACCCTCACCAGACCTCGACATTCTGTACTTGGGCTTGCCTTCCTTTCGCTATCAATGAATGGCAGTTGTTCAGCCCCCCTGCCCTGACAGTACGGACTCACGTATCAACTTTCGGCGTATACAAAAGTCCATGTAACGTCTTGTGATTGCCAAAATCTCGCGGCGAATTACCACTCGAGGATCCCAATTGCCGAAGTCTAACTGAACACCCCCTTGGCCGTTTTGGAAATCATTCTCGAATTCTCGCACTAGTACCTGGTCTACGTGAAAAACAAGCCCAAGCCCACCGAGTCCAGAATATCATGCGTCTTTGTTTCGCCCTGGTGGCGTTTGTTGCCACTCTTCTTGCAACCAGCGCGGCAGCCAAGTTCCGACCAGCTCTGAGGAGAGGGTATTCAAGATCCACAGCGGCCCGATCGTGAAACAAGTGCCCGTCAAGCTCTCGAAGTGTGGTCCTTCCCAGCACGAGTGACTACAAATTGGTGCACAAGAATGGCCGGTGGAAGAGCGAGAGCTGGTATTGTATGGAGATGGACGTGATGATTCGTTTTTGATGGTTTTCCGAGGACTACCGTGCAGCAGAATCTACATCAATTCAATAGGAACATGGTGCAATGAGTTCAATTCTGGAGTCCAGAGTCTGGACTCTTTCCGTACATGGACCCCCTTCCTGTTGGTTACTACCCAAGAAACGCTACAAAAGGTACTACAAAGTTTTCCCAACAGCAACACCGATTTGTTTGTACTTAAACCTTCGTGAACAGCAGGCGGGCCTGGCCAGGCTATTTGTTCTTGTTCTCCATTCGCTTGCGTCGGATGCTAGCCAGTCGCTCCTGCTTCCCTTCATTGCGGTGCGCCAATCTTCGCTCTCGCGCCGTCTTGCCTCGCACCGTTTGAAACTGCTCTTCGTACCGCTGCTTCATCGTCTTGCGCTCGAACGGCGGCAGTTTAGCCCGCGTCTCCTTCCTCTCCGCCCTGAGCTTTTTCATCTCTGCGGCGGCGGCCTTCGCATACTCTGGCATCTCCCTGAGTTTACGCAGCATCTCCAGAGGCGCTTGGGTGCACGACCGACACCTCGGTACCGCCCGTGACGGCTTCCGGTTAGCCATGCTGAATTTGCTCAAAGGGAAGTGCTCGCAGCAGCACGCGCAGTGTTTCGTGGGGATGTTTCCCTGTTGCGCGTCCGTCTGTTCTTTCTCGCTGACAGTCGGCAGTTTGCGTCGACAGCGTTTGCACTTGTTGTAGGGCGCTGTTGTCTTTGGCTTAGACTCTTCGGTCGCGGTGGCGTCTTCCGATTTGACTGAGGCGGCATTGGCAAGTGCTTCGACTTTCACGCCGGTGGTTGGTTGTGGTGCCGAATTGTAGACGCTATTGCGATTGTGGGCGTTTGCTGTTGCTGACTCGAGGGGCTCCTCGTCGTAGTATTCGCTCTCGGTGGACGAGCCGTCGTACGGCGCAATGGCGTCCGGGTCCTCCTGTGGCATTATTGATGGCTATCGTAAGAATTTCAGACGGATTTGCTATTCGTCGACGATTATTGGCCACTAAAACGTCGCGCATTTAGCCCTGGACGCTCAGCCGTGTAGCTGCCAGCTACATGTATGTACTTACAGTAGCTGGGTAGGCTGCTGCTCCGCCGTGTATCCATAGTCTTGCGGGAAACTAAAGCAACATAGCAATAATCCGAGATCAGCTAGCGACAAATGGCTCAGTTATTCTGGAAGTCTAGAGACAGAGAGTGATTTTTGCGGCCCGAACTCGAGCAAGAGGTACTGTTCATAACTTAACTGCAGACAATAGATCGAAGACTTGGTGTTGAGTCCAAGCAATGCAGTCTTGGCAGCCGAGGTCATGTGCTTGGCAAAAGACAACACTCCCGTAATACAGGCTGAGCTGCGATTACTCTCCTGTTTGAACAGGTCAAGCTGCAGCAGAGGCAACCACCAAATCCACTCGCTCTCTTGATGCCTTGCTGTCACTCGGACCTGCGGAGAGCCTCTCATTCACCGAGTGCCGCCGACAGCCTGATAACGAGACGCATCTCTAGCCCATTCGAGCTTGTCGTCTACCACGCGCCACGTACCAATCGCCATCGCCATCGCCATCGGCGGAGACTAATGCGATCCCACTTTGAAGCCGAATCAAGCGATCGCCGCTGTTATTACCTGCACTTCTCGAAGGCAACGAAAGACCATGAAATAATGCATGCTGGAACTCGTCCTGATACGATGGAGCCATCATGATTGTCCTTGACCTGCAATTCCTGCGTGCGAGGGGGGCCCAAAGACACGGAGGACCACCACCGCCGCGCCCGGTTTGCTGAGCAACGCGTGCCGCGCCTCGTGGCAGGGGCCAACCATTCTCGCGCAGCGAGACCACCGTGGGACCCCGCAGATGTATCGCCGCCGAGATCAAGTGTATGCTGGTTCCGACCGGGGCAACGCGATGAGCAGTCAACGGACGGCTGCGTGCCTCGGAGCAAATCACTGCGTCCGAGGACACGCGTGGTTGCACGCTGCAGGAACAAGAGGATGTGATCCTTTCATGCCGAGGGTGGTGTCGCAGCCGCCGTAATGGGAATGGGAACCAGGAGTATGTACTGTACAGGACTTCGCGGCCGGTCGAAGCTGCAGCTCACCGAAGCTCATTCCCCAATTTGCTTTGCTTCGATCACACTCCCCCAGCGAGTTTCCCCACCACCCGAATCATGGCCAACGCGCTGCTTTCGTCGGGCCGCCTCGGCGTCCGTGCGCTCCAGGCGCTGTGCGCTGTGCTTGCCATGATCTTCACGTCGCTCGGCTACATCAAGTTCACGTCGGGCCAATTGAGCAGCGGATCGGCCATCTACACCACCATCGCCTGCTACTCGGCCATGCTCTGCGGCCTCTACTACGTCATCCCAGTTGGCGTGCTCAAGCTGACCGCCAGTGCGCCGAAGGTGCTGTACCAGCGTGTCGTTGACGCGGTGTTGGCGATCGCGCTCCTGGTCGCCGGCATTCTGCACGCGACGTCCGACGCGGTCAAGGACTGCTCCTCGTACAATACCATGTTCGAGACCTACCACGGCTCGGCGCTCTTCCGCTGCGGCGACATGACCGTCGCTATCGTGCTCACGTTCGTGACGTGCGCGCTGTTCCTCCTGACGCTCGTCTGGAGCTTCGTGCGTGACACGTGCAAGTCGGTGAACGGCGACAACCTGCAGGCTGCTCTGGCTGACGACGACTCGCAGGCCAACGGGTACGCGGTCGCCAGCACTTCCGGCAAGAAGAACGGACCGTCGAGCGCGTCTGCGACGGTCGACTTGGACGCGCAGCACCCGGGACTGAAGATCGTTCGCTGCGCTGGCCGTACGCTACAATTCGCATGCTCCGTGGTGGCACTCGTGTGCATTGTATTGGGCTACAAGCACTACTACACGGGCCAGTACATCGAGCCCAAGGCCACGTATGCCATCCTCATGGCTTACAGCGCTGTACTCTACTCGCTGTGGCACATGGTGGCGGTTGAGACACTGAAGCTGTCCCGCCACCCGGCTATGGATGTCGAGCGCTTCATGGACGTTCTGGTTGCTGCGGCTCTCTTGGTTGCTGGTATCCTGTTCGCCACGTCGGCGCAAGTGTCGGACTGCACCACCTCCAACGCGGCCTTCGAGACCTACCACGGCTCAGCGCTGTTCCGCTGCGGCAGCATGAACACCGGCTACATTTTCGCCTTCATCGCTGTGGCTCTGTATCTCGTGACGTTCGCGGTGAGCTTCCTGTACCGTTCGTCTTCTAATGAGCGCAACGCGGACAGCAACCATTCAGCGGAGACGGCTCAGGCCTCGGACACGGGGCAGCAGGTGTAAAGCGGATCGGACAAGTTGAAGTGAGAGATTAAGCGATTCGCCCAGTAGTCATCGCTTTGATCACCTGTGATCGGATATTGAGTAGTTTGCTTCAGGGTATGTAGACTAGTGTCATCCTCACGCAATGAATTCCTTGTCAAACTCGACTTTCTTGTGTTCCCATCGCTTTAGTGGATCGCAGACCCTGTGCGCTCTTCATCTTCCTAGTACAGTAGTATCAAATACTATTAGGATAGTCAATGTGAGTTCCACGAGATGCATGTGAAGAATGTAGGAACACGGATACGTGATGGTAAAGATTGTTTGTGGTTAAGTCAAGCTGAAGTTGTCGTCCGGGACAGACGCTGGAGCCAAGCACATGTAGCCAAGCACATGGAGCCAAGCACATGAAAAGCTGGGCAATTACACCTGCTGGCCGGGCTCGACGTCCACGTGACGCGGGGCGGACTCGCTATTGCTGGAGCCGCAGAAGCTGAGCGCCAGGGTGGCCAGGAAGAAGACGCAGTCGATGAATGCGAGCACGTAGGCGCGCGTGAGACTTCCGCAGCGGTAGATGTTGGTGCCGCCAAGCGAGCCCGTGTCCGCCTCGTACGTGGTGTTGATGGAGTCGCAGTGGTGGACCTGGTGTGATGCGGCGAGCAGGATGGCAAAGAGCAGAAGAAGGACAGCCAACAGGACGTCCAGGAAGCGCTCGATGCCGGCACTCGGGCGGCGCGACTTCTTGAGGATGTCAACGATCACGAGGTGGAAGAGCGTGTACAAGATGCAGCTCCACGACAGGAGGACCATGAACATGGCGACGGGGCTCGTGAAGCGGCCCGTGAAGTAGTGCTTGTAGCCCGCGACGGTGCTGAGGAAGATGATGAGAGAGAGCACGAACTGGATGAAGCGGCCGCCACGACGAGCGATGGCCAGCGCAGGGTGGCGAGAGTCGACAGCCGAGTAAGCCTCGGCACGCGAAGCGCCTGGAGTGGTGGCCTCGGTGTAACCAGCAGCAGCAGCAGCAGCTTCGGCCTGGCTAGCATTGACGTTGTCGCCCACAAAGCTCCAGATCAGCGAGATCAGGAACAGAGCGAAGGTGATGAAGGTGAAAATCACACCCATGGTCAAGTTGCCGCAACGGAAGAGCTGCAGCCCGGCGTACGCCTCGTACGCCTCGTTCTTGTCCGAGCAGTCCTTGACACCCGACGACGCCCACAGCAGAATGGCGCCGAGCAGCAGAAGTACAACGAGGACGCCGTCAACCAGGCGCTGGAACAATACCGACGGGCCCACGGCCGTCCACTTGAGGATCTTCACGGGCAGCACGTAGTACAGGCCGGTCAGGAGCGCCGAGTAGTTCATCAGGATGCTGAATTCCGGGGACAGCCCGCTAAGTTGGCCGTCCTCGTTCTTGACGTAGCCACCCCAGGTGAAGATGATGGCCAGCAGAGCGAAAAGCGTCTGCAGCGAGCGCAACGCGAAGCGAGCAGTGGTGATCGCCATCGTCTTGGTTCGAAGAGGTTGTTGTTGCTGTTGTTCTGTGCGATGCAAGGCAAATTGCAGAATGAACTGCTGAGTCGGCGACGATATCAACGACTGGAAAGGGAATCTTGGCCGGATATTTGCTCGCTTGCACTGTACAGCGACCTGGGCGTCCGCGATCAAGCCTCCTTTTCGCCCGACATATCGCTCGCATCCCCTCTGTGTGTATATCGCTCGGAGAATCGTAGACGAGGCCAGGATACATCGGTAGTAGCTGGAAGCGAACGCGGATACACTGCGGCGAGTATCGCAGACCCGTGACGACCTCCAAGTCGGTGGTTTGCACCGCTTCACGGAGCTCCGCCGGTGCCAGCGCGCTGCCCGACGGAACGACAGTGAATCCGAGCTCCAGCTGAACGAGCTCGGCAGAGGCCGTGCAGCCGCAGGTGATCCGAGTGATCCGCGATAGCCTTGGCTTCACGGATACCCGATGGCTCGCATGTATCCTTGAGGCGATCCTGTCGCAGTGGCGCCGCTGGCCACAAGGCTTGCAGTGCTTTCCCATCGGCGCCTCTAGTCGAGCCCCGACAGAGACATTGACGTACAACGGGAGCTGAACAGCTCTGCTATTGAGAAAGATGCTGCCCGATGGAGTCCGGATTGCAGACGGCTTCGCCAAGTCGGTGCCGCTCGGCGGCGCTGGTGCGGTGCAGCCATCGGCTGAACCGGTTTCGCGCCGCTATGTCACACAAAGTCGCGGCGCAGAAACTGACATCTCGCCACTTGGTCGCCGTTCAACATGACGCAGCACCGCACTCGCTCAGACCGCGCAGTGTTCCGGCGAAAGAGAGAGGTGGAGCGCTTTCCAAAGCAGGGCTCTAGGCGCGAGCAACCGCATGCTCCTCGCAAATTGATTTTTTTTCTTTGCTGGTCTAGAGGCGAACACCATGCTCGTCTCTAGATCAGAATGTGTTCAACACCTCTTAGCGTGCGGTATAGCGACAACAACATTCGCCTTTCGCCGCCCTTGCAAGTTGCAGCGCAGCCTTCTCCTGGCGTGAACCTGCCTTTGGAACTGCAGCTGCATTCGGTCGGTCGCTGCGATATCCTCGCGAAGACGCCACACAAAGGACGTTGATGAGTCACTTGCACACACTTCAGCGGACACCCCAGCGGACAAAGGAAATCAACCACTTCAACTCGGCTTCTTTGATGTTCTCGCACACCAATTACTGTGGTGCACACCACGTTTCTTCATCCCCAATACAAAAACCAAGTCATCAATCGCGCCTTCTTTAAAATCGAGAGTAAGGTAGAACCGGGAAGACCAGCAGCCCCGACGCAAGCGAGCGAGCAAGCAAGCAGCGGCGCGGTAGGCAGGCAGGCAGACGGACGTTGACATGGAGGGCGACTACTCGCACTGCGACCTGTCGGACCCGGACTTCGAGGGCGAGCTGACCAAGCGCAGCGTGTGGCTCAAGGAGTGGCGCAAGCGCTACTTCGTGCTCAAGGGCAACAAACTCTACTTCTGCCGCGCGCAGGGCGAGCCGGCGCACGGACTCATCGACCTGGCGGACTGCCTCACGGTCAAGTCGGCCGAGGAGAAGACCAACAAGCGCTTCTGCTTCGAAGTGGCCACGCCCGACTCGACCTTCTACATGTACGCGGAGAACGAGAAGCAGAAGGACGAGTGGATCGGCGCCATCGGCCGCGCCATCGTCAAGTTCTCCAGCTCCTTCACGGGCGACCAGGATGACGACACCACCTAGGACGCAGCCAGGAGAAAGGTTAGGAGACCCAACAAGGCAGGAGCAGGGCGCTGGTGCGTGCATATAAAGCGACGTACATGTGATCGCATTCGTGCTGTGCTGCTACGTTTCAGAGCTGTCCGTTGACGACTCGGCGACGAGGAGGATACACGAGAGTGAAGCTATATGTAGATAGGATACCTGCGCTTCGAGCTGTACGCGCTTTTGTTTTGTGGTAACTTACTGCAGAAACTGGTACATGTAGGGATCCTAGTTGAAGAGCAGAAACAGAGCTGGGAGGAGATAGTTTGCTTTGCTTTGCGCAGTGGATGGAATGAAGGTGACGAAAAAAATATTTACAACTTGTGTACGTGCAGCTTGGGAATGAAATACTCGGGTTGGAAATTTGTGGGGCGAGGAGGAGGAGACGACCTTGTTGGCCACGTGCTGCTTCATGCGCAGTGCTTCCCGATATATGAGAGGTGAAAGACGTTGCGGTCTCGTGGCTGGCCTACTTTTCGGACAGCACCTTGAAGAGGCTCGGCACCACTTCCATGCGCCAGGGGCCGCCCTCCAGCACCTCGCCGTCAATGTTCATGCAGTCCCCAGGCTGCTCGGGCTCAATCTCCACGGCCTTGACTTTCAGGTACGAGACCAGCGGGCTCTGCAGCTCCTTTCCCATCACGTACAGCCCGAACAACTTCGCCGTGGCCAGCAGACTGCCCTTGCGGGTGATAATGAGGTCCAGGTTCCCGTCCGACGGGTGCGAGTAGGCGCCGTCAGGTGTGATGTTGACGACGCCCACCACGACGTAGCTGCTGTTGTCCTCCTTCCACACGAACTCGGGGTACCGCTTACGGCTCGCCGGGCTTGAAATACTGCCGGCGATGCCACCCCAGGACTTGCGCAGCTGGCTGAAGCGGTCCATATCATACACGGTGCCTTCCTCCACTTCGAACTGGTCGAGCGCTCCGGCATCCGGGAAGTCGTCGTACCGAATGAGAGGCGGCTGCGGCTCCGTCAGCACGTACCGAACTCGGCCAGTATGCTTCTTGGGCAGAACCACCGTGCGCTTCACCTTCAGGAAGGCGTATCGGAGCGTGCCCATCCAACGGTAGCGTTCCGACTCGGCGGCGATGTCACCAGCCACACCCCAGCCAAGACCGCAGTAGCTGTAGTGCACCACCTCCGGGTTGGCAGCCGACACGGCCGTCACCACATCCAACGGACGCATTTTGCGCTTCAAGATGCAGTACAGAGCTGCGTTCACCGTTGGAATGCCTGCTCCCCAGCCGAAAGCATTCTGCGTACCAGCAGAAATGAGCGAAATCGGCGTCGAGGCCACAATTTCACGCCACTCGTGCTCGGGGCGAGTGAGCAGTCCGTTCATGAACTCGCACAGAGTTCCGTCTCCTCCGATGAACACGAGAGCCTCGAACCCATCCTCGGCCGAGTAGCTCTTTCCCATCTCGGCACCGTGGCCGGCATGGGTCGTTTCTTCCACCACGTAGTCGAAGTTGCCTAGATCCAGGAACGGCTTGACGTTCGCCTCCCAAATCCGTCGCGCCTGTCGTTTACCCGAGTGCGGGTTCACTACCACCTTCAGCAGCCGTTTCTCTGAAATTGGCGGCGCGCGAGCTTGCCAGCGCACGAGCTCTTGGATGGCGCCGACCCAACTGTCCACCACCTCGGTCTCGAGGCAATGGAAGTCCACGAAATTGGGCGTGCGCAGCAACGCCTTGGTTCCGGCGCCGCGGCCCTTCTTGAAATAATGCACACGGAAAGTGTCGGCCTTCTTCTTGGCGATGAGCTCGGCGCCCACCACGTCGTCCGTCGCCAGCACGCCGAGCGTCTTCTTGCCTCTATACCAGGTGATCGTCTCCGGGTCGAGTCTCAGCTCGCACCTGCGAAGATGGCGACCCACCCGCACGACCGTGTTGAGCTGCGTGTCGAGCGGGGCCTCCCGTCTCGAGAAGGCCGTGACGCGGCGAATGCTCTCTCGGAGGCTGCTGCCCACGACCTCGTGCGGGTTCTCGAACGTGAAGTCTCCGATGGACGTGGAGCGCATGTTGAACGCCGTCTTGGCGAGCTCCCTGGCCGACTCCCTGGACAGCTGCTGCACGTACGTCTGGCTGCGCTTGGGCGGGCCGCCACGACTGCCGACTTTACCGGCGCTTCGTGTGTTCGGCGACAGCGGCGGCAGCTGCAGCTGGCGCTGCACGTACTGCTGGTAGCTCCTGCCCGAGTCGTGGCTCTGCAATTGCGAGAGCGTGGGGAGTGCGAACCCGCTCTGGCTGCCGGTCTCCTCGTCCTCCTCCTCCTTCTGCTCCTCCTCGGGCGTCTTGGGGGTAACGAGCGCCACGTCGCTGACGCGCAGGCCGCCGCGCGGCGACAGGATGTTGGACGACTGCGACGAGTAGGATGCCTCCTCGGCGCCCGCGAAGTGCACCGAGCTCGTCTTGCCGTGCGAGCTGGGCGGCGTGTTCAACCCGTCCATGAAGGTCGTGCCGTCGCCGCGCGGCGTCATGCTCAGCGCGCCCTCGGGCACGGCCTGGGGGCCGCGGATGGAGGCCGGACTCATGCGCCTAGGTATATAGTTAGTGTACACCTGGTCTGGTCGGGGCGCGCGTCGCAAGCTGCGTTTTCGATTGTGGTGATTGTCACCCTCGCTCTCTATCCGTTCGACACAAGAGTTGTTTCAAGCCGTGGGGTAGGGAAAGGGTCTGGACTATCCGCTGCTCGGCACGAGCTAAAACGGCGTTTACGGCTGGCTGTTGCGAGGCCGATGCACAGCGGCGTCGGACGAGTTAAGAGCGGCAATGGGCTTTGTGGCGGCGCAGCGGCGCGTGGAGAGGCAACTATGGCTGCGGCGGATCGATATCGGCTCCGCTATCGGAACTCGTGGCCGATCGTTACTGTAAATGCGGTAAGGCAAAGAGTGGACATACTTGGCGGTTGTATGGCTCGACGCAAGACGATTTATAATTCGGACTCTAAAAGCGAGCTGGATGGACGGTATTTTCTGATTACACCAAACAGCAGCTTTTTTCGGCATGATTACCTCACGACAAAACGGGTGTACAACCAATAGCGTTGGCGGCGAAAGCCTTGGCCTGTCCTGATAACGAACACCTCGCGGAAGGCGCTATGTCGGGCTGGCCTGAAAGTTTGCTCAGTCGTGAGTTAAAGTCGGTGAGAGCTGCCCATGCATCTTGCAGAGAAGTCAAATCCACTCGCACACGAGTTTGGATTGACAGGCTTTGAGCCACTGCGCTGAACCATACGGCTGCCTTTTCAAAAGCAGAAGTCGTCGTTTGGTGTCGGAAAGTGCGCAAGCGCAGGTGGAAATAATAAGCTGTCAATCTCAACTGCGTTCAATGTAGTGTATTACGGAGTTTACTTGAGAAGCATTGCGTGGCTTCAGGGATTTCGGAAATGGTGTACATTAGTCGAAGTGCCAACTATTAACATGAAATGTCAAGTGCTGCGAACAGACACGCCCCCCTCAGCTAAATAGAGGCCGAGAACGACTTGAATGTACACATATCAAACGAAGGGGCTCAGTCGTGGAGCTTCTGCGAGCGACGATGCGAATTTCGAGGGGCCTGTCAAGCTCTTTATCGTACACTGCACCTTCACTAATAACTGTAGATGGCAACCACCGCAGACGAACTGCATTGAGCGGAAGCGCATTCAGTAATTCGCTTGATACAGGCAACATTGAGTCGAGCACCTGCACAGCATATCGCCAACGATAGTCGTGGTGACGGCCATCGCTCGACCATTCCAGTGCAACAATCAAATCCAGCTCGTACTGTCCGCTTTTGTCTCAAGTCGATACGTTTATACTCCGGTTTTGTCGGAACTTTGAATATTTATCGTTGTACTCCAAGTGTTTATATTTGTGGAGCCAGCGGCGGCAGACGAAACAGCCATACTGGGCGCGAGTCACTCGTTTGCGGTACCCCGCGGGTACTACCCGAGGCATCGTTGTCTTTGGGACCAGCTTGGCCTCAGCCAGCAGTGCCCAGCAGTGCTGGCAGCACTGCCGACTGCAATGCCGGCAGGAGCGGGCAAGGCAGGTGATTTGATTGCCTTCCCTCCCGTACAAATCGTTTACGGCATCGCTTACGGCAAGCAGCTTTTGGAGTCAACTTTGCACTGCAAGGTTAACCTTCATCGCAAAAGGATCTCCTATTGGTCCAAAATATAACCCGGTTATATCACGGGCCCAATCCCTTTCCTGCCAAGTTAACCTGGGGCGCACTTCCGACCGACTAATGGCGGCATTGTCGCGCCGCTCCTCGGACCGCTCGGCCGATCGCCGCACGCGTCGACCCCATCGCTCGCGCAGTCGCTCGCTGTCCGCTCCCCGCTCGCGAAGGTCCTCGCGCCACCGCTCGTCCAAACGGCGCAGTGCGAGTCGCAGCCGCAGCCGAGAGCGGTCGAGACGCACGAGTCGCCACAGCCATCGGCGCCACCGCTCGCGCTCTCTCTCGCGCTCGAGGGAGCGCCACAAGCGTCGACGTCACGATATCGACGAGAGGCGAGGCAGGCGTCGCTCGCACTCCAGGTCCAGACCTAGATCGGCGTCTAGAGCCCAGGAGAAGAAGCAGGACGACAAGACGGCCACCGCGCCCTCGCCAGCCGCGTCCTCGCAGGATTCCACGGCTGAGAAGGCGGCCGTTGGTGCGGACAAGAAGGAGGTTGCTGTGGGCGAAGATGTGCCCATGAAGGACGTCCCAGAGCCTCAGCAGAGTGCGCAGCTAACGCCGGCGATGGCCAAGGTCGCGGTGCACGAGAGTAAGGAGCTGGAGGAGACTGTAGAGAAGGAGAAGCAGGCGAATAACGTTGTCAGTGTGGAGTCTGTTGACAAGCAGGAGCCAAAGACGGAGGCGAAGCCAGCGTTGGACGTCAGCTCGATTAAAGCGGGTATTGTGAAGGCGCTGGCAGACGCGAGGAGCACCATTGCCGTCATTAAGAAGAGTGGAGCGAGCTCTTCAGTTGCGACCACCCCAACGTCAGCTCCGCAGAACGAGAAGGAGAAAGAAGAAGAGGATGCACCAGTGGGATCGCCGAAGAAGGAGCAGACAGAGATGGCGAAGTCTCCTCTGAAGACAGTCACATCGCCGACGAAGACTGTCGCTGCTACTACTGTTCCAGACGAGTTCGATATGTTCTCGATGGCGGCTCTGGATGACCACGATGATGCGATGAACGGCAGCGCAGGCGTCGCTGCCATCATGGTGAACGAGGTGTCGCTGCAGTCGAACTGCGACGACGCCGAAGGGTACTATTCTACTACAATTGGAGAGATGCTGAATGGGAACTATCGTGTGCTCGGCGCCGTTGGGAAGGGCGTATTCTCCACGGTGCTTCGCTGTCAGTGCATCACTCCGTTGAAGATTGCAAGTGGCAACTCCCTCGATGTGGTCGCTGTCAAGCTTATCCGGAACAATGACGTGATGCGTGATGCTGCGCAGACCGAGCTCAAGCTTCTCCACGAGCTGGGCGAGAGGGATCTGCGTGATAAGAAGCATTGCATCCGGCTCCTGGACTCATTTACTCATCGGAACCACGTTGCCATGGTGTTCGAACCGATGCAGATGAACGTCCGCGAAGCCATGAAGAAATTCGGCGGGAAGGGCGGCATTTCGATCCAGGCTGTGCGTGTTTTCAGCAAGCATCTGCTCGTCGCGCTCAATCATTTGGAGTCCTGTGGAGTTATTCACGCTGGTAAGTATTGAGGCATGGTGCTGCACGCAGGCTGGTGTACTAACTGTTTGAGTGTTGCTGTGGCGACGTACAGATATCAAACCGGACAACATGCTGCTCGACGAAAAGCAAACGACAATCAAGCTTTGCGACTTTGGCTCAGCTTTCAAAGCGGATAACGGGAAGCAGGACCCGACACCGTACCTCGTGAGTCGGTTTTACCGTGCACCCGAGATCGTGCTCGGCCTCCCCTACGACAAAGCGGTAGATATGTGGTCTGTCGGTTGTTGTTTGTACGAGATGTTCACTGGTAAAGTTATGTTTCCAGGGAGCACGAACAACGAGATGCTCAAATTCTTTATGGAGCTCAAGGGCAAGATCCCAAACAAGCTGATTAAAAAGCATCGCCAGGCATACATCGATCAATTTGAGATGGAGCCGCACTTTACAGAAGATCTCAAGTTCTGCAGCCGGGAAAGCGATCGTGTCACCGGTAAGCGAATGCAACTTGATGTTATACTACTTCTTTGGCAAGCTAACACTTTGCATGAACTTTGACTACTGCAATCTGTTCTTCAGGTAAGCCCATCTTGCGCTTGATGGACACCATCAAGACCAAGAACGACCTCGCCGGCAGCCTGATGGCAGCGAAAAGCGCCACAGACGACCGAAAGCAGGTGCTGGAGCTCCGCGGCCTGCTGGATCGGATGTTCTCGCTGGACCCGTCGAAGCGCATTTCCGTGAGGGACGCGCTAGCGCACCCGTTCGTGAAAGGGTAACAGAGTGCCAGATCCGGCGAACGAACCTCCTGCATCAAACGACACGGACTACTTCCCATGGTCGTCGTTATGGTAAAACCAAACGCTTAGTTGTGCTTTTCTTTTGCTGGCCCAAGTGTGTTTCTCACGCTGTTCCTTTTTACCATGCAACACGACCGATTTGATTTGAAACGTTGCTGCTTGTCTCTTCCTTTGTTGTGGCTATCCTACATGTACGTTAGCGCGATAACTTTCGGCTGAAGTATTTCAGTTGGATTTCCGTCACACCGCTGTCTGAGGTACGGAGTTTTTCCCACCCGCCACCTCGTCAAGGATGCTGGAAACTACGAGGTTTCCGCTTGACACGGTCGAATTCAATTGGTACGCTGGACTGGACGGACAGTATAAAACTTGGCACGATGCTATTCCGTGTGAACATGTCGTCGCAAGCAAACTCGCCTCGCTACGAATGTTGCTGTTTTCGTACCAAACGGCCTCCGCATTTTATGCTGGTTGTATTCCGTGTTGCTTGAAGACATCCGCTTGAGGAAACACACGCCGAAAATCCGAGCGCTCAAAGCATGAATGCTTCCTTTCGCAGGCATTGCCAGTTTGTCCATCGCCATGGGACGGAACTACGGCAGAGACACCTGCCTCTAGGACCCGTGCCGCTGGTGAGAATACCGCAGCGCACGGCACTATGAAGTCGCTCACTACACCGGGAATTCCGCCGGTGGGAACAAGACTCCTCGCAAGCGAGAGATGGCCTGCATCCGTGAGGAATTGCTCGACGTGAAGAACAAAACGCAGCGCGCTGTGGGCTGTGCGAGCACTTCCTTGTATATACATTTGTTTTAATGGAGTTCTTCTAGGACTGCAGTGGGGAAGCAGCACCTGGCACTATATGCTCCAAGTTGAAGTGCGCATCGGCCAAGATGGCTACAGTTCTCCCTCTATAAAACGATAACGTTACGACAACGTTCGCCCATACTTGATTATTAGACCGGGTCGAAGATGCACCCAGGCATGGGGGTCCCTGCAAGACAGACGCTGGACTCGCTGTACCCGCAGGCGCGCAAGCTCCAGTTCGAGCTCAAGATGCAGATGAGCTACTTGGACTCGGGGCGGACGGGCGGCCGGACTGATGCCGAGCTGCAAGCCGAGGCCCGGGCCAATCTCAGCACGCTGGAGCAGCTCCTGTGGCAGCTGGACTCGCTCGTGCAGGCCAGCGCCAAGCCCGCGGAGAGGGACACGTGGACCAAGAAGCTGCAGCAGCTGCGGAGCGAGACCCATGCACTGGGCAGCACGCTGGAGCAGCACATCTACCGCCTCAACCGCCGGGCCGTGGAGGTCCGAGAGCGCGAGAGTCTCCTGGGCAGACGCAACGGGGTATGGAGACTGCAAAAGCGCGTACTTGTTGCCTCCAACCAGTGCTTCTGCAGTTGCTAATATGCGGTGTGTTTGCTGCAGGGCTTTGACAGTGGCAATGGGGCCATGTACGCGGCGCAGGAGTCGGAGAGTCTGCAGCGATCGTCGCAGATGGTCTCAGACCTGACGAGTCTGTCGCAGTCCATTTTGGGGGATCTGGGCGAGCAACGCAATCGAATGAAGGTAGGCGTTTGGTGGTGAAGGAAGGGGGGGGGATGGAGAAGGCTCATGAGTGCTGGCTGTTGTTGTTGACAGAATGTGCGCACCAAGCTGCTGGATATCGCGAATAGATTAGGTCTCTCCAGCTCGCTCCTGCGGGTGATCGAGAGGAGAGACACCGTGGACTTTTGGATCGTGGTCGGCGGAATGATTTTCACGCTGGTATTCCTCTACGTTTGCTATTCGTACGCAACGCAGAGCTAGGCTAGATAGCAGGTGGAGCTGCTGCAATGGTAAATGATAGTGAGCAAAGCCCAGATGACGCTCAACATTCTTCACTGCTAACCGATCTGAACGAAGCGGAGGGAGGGTGGAGATGCTCTTAGTGCGACGGAAATGGAAGTGGTAACAGCAGACACTTGGTTGCAAGCAATTTACTTTAAGAGTGCTGCAGCGTAGCCAAAGAATAGTTAAGTGACAACAATATACGTCACTACAAAAAAGAAAACGAGGAGTGCGCTGCAGCACACTAACAGTTAGCTGCACTCCTGCAACGCATTGGTATGTATCTTCACGCCAACTCCAACGCGCCGCTAGAGAAGCCCATCAACGCCATCCTTGCGATGAAAACACCAGTGAGCGATGAGTGCTACACAAGTGCTATAGCCCTGCAACTTGTACTCGCGCGCTGCTGTTAGGCCGAAGCCTCGTTCATTGCTGCGGAAGCGCGGGGGCGGCAGGAACCCTGGAAAGCAGCGCGTGTAGCAGTCGTCGCACGGTCGCGGCGGCATCGCACCGCCATCTCAGCACCCCACGTTGGCTTGGCCTCAGCTGCTAGCGAGGCAAGTTGAAGTCCTTTGAAACAACCCAGCAGCGACGTGGTCGCCAAACTGGGCAACGACAACAAGACATAGGAATGGCGCACCCGACTTGGGTCTGTCAGACCTTATACTTGACGCCCGATTATGCGCTGCGGCGACGTGTCCACTATTAATACGAAAAGCGGCCTGCCACAACACATACTGTCGCAGGAGCTCACCAAAACTCATCGCCCTGTGGCGCAGTACGTTTCCCTTGTTGGCGTTGGCGTGGGTTACCGCGTTGGCGGTGCGAATTGCCTGCTGTCATTGGTGGCCATTGTCGGCTTCGGGCCTCGAATTCGCCAACGTTCGTCCTGAGGTGGGCTCAAACCGGCCACGGCTGTGTTCGGCGGCATCAGTGGTGCCCGAGGCAGCTCGCTGTTGCCATCGCCCCGCAGCGAGCGATGCTGTCCTCAGAGCCGTTTAACTTGGGGCTGGTTAAGGCCGTCTAATGCAACGGTGGTCGTGAAAAAAAGGGGTACCGGTTTTGTCACTGAAACGTGCAATATACGCCCTCTTTGGCAGCGCACGCGTTTTTCAACCAATATGGTTGAAAATAGCCGCGGACCGCCCCTACTGCAACCCCCAATTTGACGGAAACGTGAGTGAGTACCCGACTTCGGTCGGTTGTCCCGTTTTTCTGGCGCGATGTCCTGTCGCCCAGCGCCGACGACGGCGCTGGGCGGAAGGCTTGCCTTGCGCGCTGCTTGCCTCTGCTTGCACATGGGGTGGTCTCACACGCTGCTGCAGCATGCCTCCACATTTTGCCGGTGCGGGCGAGCCGTAGCGCACGCGCTTTCAATCCGCTCGTCGACGTCGCCCCGCCCCTAATCCTCCCTCCCGCCCCCTTTTTCTGCGCGACAAACAGAACGGTGGGGTGCGGCAACAGAACTCGGAATTCGCTGGCCTTCGCTGCGGGATCTCCCCGCTGCCGGTTAAGGACGACGATGGCAGAACCGAATTTGCGGCCGGAGGAACAACCAACCAGCCCAGCGACGCCGTACGTGCTCAATCGCGCGACTCGCGGCGCTATAGTTAGGGAGGAACCGGGCAGGCGACAAGCCCCGCCGCGTCTCGCCCGCAGGCGACGGTGCCAAAACACACTAACACTCAGCCTCTTTGTGCCCTGCATGGCAGCGCCAAAGCGAGCAACAGCGAGAGCGAGACCAGTCGCCCGCAGACGCAGCGCAGCGAGCCATGAGCAGCAGCTTCGCGCGCGACGCGCCCGCGCAGACGACCACCAGCGCCCAGAGCGCGGCAGCCACGACCACCACGACAACGACGACCGCCGCCGACAACAACAGAGGCAGCAGTAGCCCGAGCGGCAGCAGCCGGGACAGCTCGGGCGACGGCAACGGCAGCGCCGGCAAGCAGAGCTCCAGCTGCGACGGCGGCAGCCCGATGCGCCGCATCCCGGCCGTGCAGCGCGCGCTGCCCGGAGCGGCCGGCGCCGCCGCCGGCAGCAGCAGCGCCACGACCGCCTCCACGACTGCCGCGGTGACCACGAGGTCGGCGCAGCAGAGCCAAGCGGCGAACCCGAGCCTGGGCTCTGCGGCGACCACCGCGGGGAATCAGGACCTTACCGGTATGGGCCGGCGGCACTTGTACCCGAGCCAGCCGCTCGCGAGCCCATACAGCGGCGGCGCGGCCTCGGCCTTGCAGTTGCAGCCCCAGTACTATGGCGGCTCGGAGGGCGGTCGTCTCACGACGGGTTCGTCGTCGTACAACCGCAACCACCTCTCGCCGGTGTCGTCGCCGGCCATGGCGGGCGAGTCCTGGGCGCAGAGTGCACCGAACGCCGGCAACACGGCCACTCGCGGACTCAAACGCCACCTGCCGCAGCAGTACGACGGACCCGTGTACCACGGCTATGGTGTTCGAGTAGCATCCAGTCTCGGTGGCCCCGGTGCCAGCATGGGCATGCGGATGCCGCAGCCCGGCACGCCGAACGTCGCCAGTGTGGGCTCTAGTGGCACGCAGTCCACGGTACGTCGAGGGCCTAGCAGCATCAATGACTCGGGCATCCGCGCGGCGCCAATTCAGCCGACATACTGTGCACCGCCGAACGAAGACCCCATGCAGTACGAGCCGTCGGGCGAGGCGCGCCACCCGCGTGACAGCACGCGGTACGAGACCTGGACGTCCAAGCAGCTCCGCAAAAAGTGCTCGCACCTGAAGCTGCGCGGCCTCAAGAATGTGAAAAAGCACGTAATGGTGGAGGCGCTGTACCGGTACTACCGCAACCAGCGGCTGAAAGACATGGCGGACGCCGCCAGTGCCGAAAACAACAACACAGCCCCACAGCTGCAGATTCAGTCGCCGCCGCAGCAGTCCCAGCAGCGACGGATGGAAATCCAGCGGCCATCTAGCATTGGGGCCAACTCGGTGTCGGGAGGACGCTCCGATATGCAGTACCGATCGCGGTACGACCAGCGCATCGCCGGCCCGCCACCGCAGCCACAATACGGTTCACACTCCTCGCGGCCTCGGAGCTACGACAACTACGGCAGCCAGAGTCCCTCGCCTCTGTCGAGTGGTGGGGACAGCGGTGGCCCGCACCCGCAGCGAGCGGGCCCATCCAAGTCCAACAACAGCGGCTACTATCTCGATGAGGAGTCGAAGGGCGAGTCGCAGCTCAAGGAGGTGCCGGTGACGTCAGAAGATGTTATCCGTTTGGTGGATGTCGTGCTTTCACCCGAGTTCGTCGACAGATTGGCGGCCGAGCTTTCGCGATGGCAGTTCTGGGTGGATGCTCGGGAGATGTACATCGCGCTGCTGAATCGGCAACACCCGCCCGGATCAGCAGGTGCGAGTGGTGAAGGAGGTCCCGTCGGCACAGGAGGTAGTGCCACCAACTCGCGCAATTTCAAGTGGAGCAGCATGCAGCTGTGGGAGATTTGGAAGGAGCTTTCCTTCGCGTACACCAAGACGTGTTTCGAGTTCACCGCTGCTGGTATGAACAAGAGTGAGCATAATTGCATATCGCTTTCTGCCTGCTGGGGGTTGAAGCTCTCTTGCTGGCCCGTACGTTGTGGCGTTAGGGCCAAGCGGAGAGTGTAGACCCTGTGATGAGATGCGACAGATGCTAGCGATATCCTGTGCGTCGACCTGCTTGTACTGACATGTATGTGCCTCTGTCGTGATTTCTGTAGGAGTGGACGACCGGGAGTACATCAACTTCTGCGACGGAAGGCCAGACGTGTACTACCTGCACCAGCGGTTGCACCTCCGACCGGATCTGCTACACCTGATCAAGTCCAACGAATACATTGACGAGAAGTGCACCAGCGAAGCGTCTGAATCCATCGCCCACGAGCAGCAGCAGGCCCAGCAGCAGCAGGCCCAGCAGCAGCAACAGGCTGGGCCTTTGGTTGGCTCTGGGTCTCCTCTGCTGCGTGGCCACAAGCGCTACAAGCGGTCTGCCCCGATTGCGGGAGCTGGGCCTGCATCGGCCGCGTATAACAGCGCACGTGCCATCGCAGCCTTCCGCGATGGTCCTGCCGGTGTCGACGGCTCTGGTGCAGCAAGTGGCGGAAACAGTGGTGACAACGGTTCTGGCCAAGGCAGCGGTGACTCGCGCGGTCACTCGCCTGAAGAGAACAGCACGGAGAACTCGGAGACGACGGGCGAGGAGGGCAGCAGCAACACGGCCAACTCGAATGCGAGCAACAGCTCGCAGGATGTGTCGATGCGTGCCGCGCTGGCGGAGCAGAAGTACTTCGGGCTCCTGCTGCAGAACTTCGAGGTGATCTTCGAGTCGCTGCACAACAAGAAGGTGCTTCTGGCGACGCTGCGCAAGGACAGCAAGGCCCCAGACCACCTGATCGCCGACCTGCACGACGACATCCACGTGCTGTCGGCGCTCAAGAAGGAGTTCCGCAACAAGCTGCGGCGCACGATGCAGTGAGGCGGACGGACGATACCACCCAGTAGGCAACTCGTTTGTGGCGACGTCCAGCCTAACGAAAGGGAAGTCGGCCTGAGCAAGCATAGTGTGTATAATGCGCGCCGTATTGCGTATGGTGAGCACGAGGCCTTCAAGGCAGGCAGGCAGTGTTCATCCTAAGTGGCTATTTATCGTAACTATCTATGAGGACAGGCTCAATGCAAAATGTTTGTCTATTTTCAAATTATCCAATCAAATCGCTTCCCGCCAAGCAGAAATAGCTGATAACGTGTCACCAAGTTGAACTTTTTTAGCCCTTCACTGTTGCCATATTGATTTTACACCATGGGGGCCAAGGTGAGCGCCTGCATGTGGCGGTACGCCGACATCCAGTTTGGGTTCCTGGACCGGGAGCTGGGCTTCGACAACCTGCACGCGCTGGCAGCGCAAGGGAGGCACAAAGCTGTCCGCAAGCTCCTGAGGCAGGGCATGGACCCCAACGCCCGCCGTCTGGAAGGAGCGCTCGGAGCGGACGACGACGAGCGAGGGGACTCACCTATGATCTGTGCAGCCAGGTCAGTTCACGCTGCGCTGACGTCTCGTGCGCTTGAAGTGGGGCTGAGCTTAAGGGCTGATTGAGTTTGCAGAGGTGTGCTGGGCAATAAGGGCCAGAAGCGCCACGTGAAGACGCTCGAGGTGCTGCTGCATTTCGGAGCGAAGGTCAACCAGCCCAATCTGGTACGCGTAGTGTCTTTTGCTTTGGAGCTGCCATTGGTATCTCATCTCCCCGTGCTTGCCAGCTGAACCAGACGCCTTTGTACATCGCGTGCGAGCGCAACGTGCTGCGGGTCGCGACGTGGCTCCTTCAACACGGTGCCGACGTCAACATCAATTGCAAGGTGCAGTGCCCGGTGAAGATTTGCACTTCTTCTAGGGTTTACTCATGCGAGTTTGTGTTGCCTGCCTCGTGGTTCACTGTCAAACCGACGACCTACTTTAGACGGGTGCATCGCCGCTCATGTGCGTCTACAGGAACCAGAACGCTACGCTTGCCACCATGTTACTCGAGAAAGGAGCAGTCGTCATCCGCCCGCCTGCTACTGTCAGTCACATTAAGGTAAGGTGGAAGGCTTGACAGCTATAGTTTTCCCCTATGTTATTGCTTACATTGCACAGTTCCCTGAGCTCGCAGACGAGCTTGACGACGATGAAGCTTCAACCAGCGACAAAGGCGCTGCCATACTGCACTCCACGTTGCAGCAGTACATCGACCGCGAGGCAGAGCGCCGAGAAAGCTTGCTAAAAGCTGCTCACGAGGCACAACGTCTCGAGGACCAACGAGTGTACCGAGAGCAGCTTGCTGAAGAGGGAGCCAAGCGCAAGGCTCGCCGTCGCCGCAAGCGTCTGGAAGTCCAGCAACGACGAAGGCTACCCCCAGTTAAGGCTCTCGGAACTGCCACTGATGACACCACCGAGGTTGAGCGGGACGAGGATCACTACCCGCCATCACGCAGCAATACGCCTGCCAACCAGGGTGAAGGTCTGTTGCTTTGGGAGAAGAAGGCCATGCTTCCACGTCCTCGGTCTGTCACTTCATCGGAACGACCTCGATGGGTAGCGAGGCAGATCCACTGCACGCAGAACCACCGGAATGAGTCGGAACACGACTTCATGCGTCAGTGCTCCAAGCTCTACGACTCACTCGAGCAAGAACGCAGCCGTCGACTGAGCGCCAGGGCCATCGCTACCGCGCCAGCAACCCACGCTCGACTCGATCGTCATGAAGTGCCATCGCCATGCGAGGTGCGACCAGAAACTGCTTCCTTCTTCTGATAGCGACAACGGGCGATCTTAGGTTGTTATGCGCATGAAACGACGCCGCGCCTGCTCAAAGAACTCGACGCTCTCTGTATAGCGAGAACTGCATCGCATTGGACGAGTAGAGAGAGGGAGAGAACCGGAAAGCAGCGTCAACATGCCTGGGCGTGTGAGCGAGCACCACCAAGAAGAGGTGCGCTGCATGAGCGGAGACCTTCGTCTGCTGGATTGGGGGTTGTTTACGCAAGTCTCACACGTGCTCTTCCTTGCCTGTTCTAGCTGAGCAAGTTCCTCAAGTTCTTCCGCTCACGCCTCAAGACGCACCTGGAGAACGTCGAAGCCGATTTTGAAGACACCCGCTCGGATCGGCTGTCGTCGGAGGAGGTCTACAGCCAGAAAGACATCCAGGAAGCCATCACGTCGCTCTGCTTCGCCGTCAAGGTGAGTTGAGCTACGAACGAAAGTGTAACAGCAGCCTCGCCTTTGACTTTGCTCTATCATTTTTGCCAGGCCAACATCCGCAGTGAGCTGCAAGACACCATCAACATGATGGCGCTGTTGCTGCGTCAGATCTTCACTGAGGCCGAAGACAGCGTACGTCCTGGCACTGTTTGTGCAGGTTTTTGTTAGGATGATCCTACTAGCTATTGACGCGTCGATCTCGTTTGTGTAGGATCTCGCGCTGGGCCTGGACATCGCCATGGTGGAAGACAAGGAGCTGCTCGAGCGTGTGGAGCAATTGAGTGTATCCGAGTGGGCAAGCGCAGATTCGCGCAGTGCGGCGCAAATCGGAGCCATGCCGAAAAATAATGCAAAGGTGCAGGCCGACGCCGAGGTGAAAGATCAGCTGAAGAAGCAGCTCCAGCAAGAGCAGGAGCAGCACGAGGACGAGATTCGCGCGGCGAATGTGACCTCCAAGCAGGAGCAAGCGGCTCTGGAGGCGGCGCACGCCAAGGCGCTGCGCAAGCTGCAGCGGAAGCTCGAGCAGGCCAACGAGCGCGTGGAGGAGCTCGAGAGGCAGGTAGACGACGGCCGGCAGCACGTCGCGCAGACGTCGCAGTTCCAGTCCATGAAGCGCATGGTCACGAGCAAGAACCAGCAGCTGCAGGACCTGCGCCGCCGACTGCAGCGCTACGAGCCGGACTACGCCGAGGACGACGGCGAGACCAAGAACGCCGACGACGACGAATAGCTGTCGGCAATAGCGTAAGCGGCTCGTCGGCAGTACGCAGCAATAGTCAAATTCTCAGCTCTCTCCTTAGCTTCGTACACTGCCTTTGCCCGTTCCACAACCTGTCAACAGTATCAATCCGCGCCTCTGAACCTGGCCAGGCAGGCAGGGTGGTGGCAGACCACCAAGAGCTGCATCCAACGAGTGAGGCGACAACAGCATCTGCAGTGTACAACACAGTCGAGAGAGAGATGCTGCAGCGCGTCGGCCATGGGACCTAAAGTCGAGTCGTGCGTCCTTCTCAAGATAATTCGTTCTGGTTATCCGCTGCTACCAAGAGGGTCCTTTGCAGTTCCAGCAACTCCAGGGAGCCAGCACGAAATCGCACGCCAGGGCGGCAGCCGACGCCGCGACCAGCCGGACGCAGCGCCCAGAGAGCCCTCGTCCACCTGTCGCAACTCTGTCCAACATGAGCCCGCGCGCTTACAGGCCGAGCTTGGTGCGGCGCCAGTGGCGACGCTTGGCGTTGTACTTGATCGTGTTGTCCGTGCGCAGACGGATCCACTGCGGGATCGGGCGGTTCTGCTTCGCCTTCTTGGCGAGGATGCGCTTGGTACGGAAGGTCTTGTGCGACGGCTGCAGCAACGATCACAACACAGAGGGTATGACTAGTTAGAGGGCTGGCTCGGCTTTTTGGTGTTGTTGCTGTATCTTGGCGGCTTCTGGAGCGATTCTCGCCGCGAAAAGCAGTGCTGGAGACGCGCCGCTCGACGGCGAGCTCGGCCGCGCTCGCGCCGCCCTGGCTCCCGCTGTCTCCGGCGACCTAGACGCCTCAGAAGCGCCCGCAGACCGCATGCACACGCACCATTTTGGAAGGAAGTTATTCGGACTGACACGCTATTGCAGCGAGTCCTTCGGCCGCGTCGGGCTGCCAGCCAGCCAATCCGCTCGGGCAAGTAATTACGCGCGAAGTCGGCGCCGTAAAAAGGGTTCTTACGAAAATGATGTGGAACACACCACGAATGAAAAAATGAACCCATTTTGGGGGACAACCATTTTCACTTGACTTTAGTATGAAGTGTCTACAAAGTCTCTCAATCTTTTGGCTTCCTCACAGTGTATACATTGTCCTGCTGCAGTGCTAAAGCGCTGCAGGTCGTGCGTGGGTTGTGATCGATACCAGCAAGCGAGCCGAGCGTGGGTGGCCCACCGCGTCTGATTTCTTCTGCTTCGCACATCTTGGCGGTGCAAATCCACCCGCAATTAGCTTCACTTTGCCGATCGGTTTGGGCGGGATTTCCGCCGAAATGACTTGGCGTTTGTATGCGACCCCTAAAAATCCACTCTATTGCGTTACGCTCATTCCTCATTTCGACATCGTGCCCACATGGAGGCGGGCGCAGGTTCCGCGGGGCCGCCGCGGCGCAGCGGCGAGGACTCGGGCGTGACCACCGACGCCTCCGCGTTCTTCGTGTCACCCTCGTCGCCGTCGCAGTCTCCGCGCGCTCTGGATCGCGCTGTGGACGCCGCAATGGACACGGGAACGTCCACCTTCTCGGTGGCGCCGTCGCCGCTCACGTCGCCGTTGCATTCGGTCCTGAGGCCCCCGGTCAACATCTCAACCGGTCCACCACCTTCGGACCCGTCCTCAGGCTCTGCAGACTCGCAATCGCCGCTCAAATCGGCGCTCAGGAAGCCCAACAGTCCGCAGAAGCCCAGGATCTCCCGAAGAGTCTCCATCGAGCACAACGTGCAGGTGGACGCAGGATCCAGGCGGCACCGCGACCGGCTGAGCTCGTCGCAGCACTCGGAAGCTTCCGCTGAGTCCGCACGCTCTGGATTGGGCGACTCCGGCGTCAGTCTGCGCTTCCGACGGACCCCAACCAACAGCAAGACGTCCAACCGCAGCTCCTTTGCCCTGGGGGACACGGTGCTGTCCAGGATGTCGTCCAACATGGGAGGACTGCGGGAGAGTTTCTTTGGGGCCATCGGGCGGAGCACAACGGTGAACGACCCGCTGGAGCTGTCGCCGAACCAGGAGTTTGATCTCGACGTCATCGACGAGAGTGGGGGGATGGACGAGAACATCGGGCAGATCCTCAAGCCCCAAGTGGACTTCAGCAACTGGTCCAGAGAGGGCTACACGGTGCTCGGGGTCGGGCTCGTGCTGCTCGTGGTAATGTTCGTGCTGGCCGAGACTGTGAACTCGCTGAACGGCTACAATATCGACCCCGGCCTCGTGTTCGGCTCGCTGCTGACGTTGATCCTCTGTGTCTGCGTCTTCGTGACGTACCATGGGGTGCAGAGCTACCAGAGGCATCCCAACCCGCTCATTTACTACAAATGCGTGATCGACATCATCTTGGCGCTGCGATTTCTACTGGACCCACTGCTGCTGGACATGGGCGTGTACAGAGCTCACGTCGAGGCGTCGTGCGCGTATCTGTCGGGCGTCACGCAGTTTTTGTATCTGTCGAGTGACAGCTGGTACTTTGCGCAGATCGTGGATCTGTACTGGTCGCTCACGAACCCGTTCATGAGTGTCAAGGCCAACCGCAGAAGGTTCAAGCTCATGGTGTACTCCGCTGGAGGGTTTACAGGTATCTTCGCGGCATTTGTCCCTGGCGTGCACGGTTTTGCGGATGGAAACTACTGCTGGACGAAGCGTACAACGTCGGATGACCCTACGCAGAGAGACTTTTTCCACCTCAATCGCGGGAGTTGGCTGCTGTTCTACATGTGGATGATTCTGTTCTACCTGTCGGGCATCGCGGTGCTGCTCTTCGGCGTGAAGCGGCTTCGCTCTGGACTGCGCGATACCCTCC
This sequence comes from Phytophthora pluvialis, assembly GCA_001314425.1. Lineage (NCBI taxonomy): Eukaryota > Oomycota > Peronosporomycetes > Peronosporales > Peronosporaceae > Phytophthora > Phytophthora pluvialis. The sequence continues at coordinate 27,437 of LGTU01000165.1, forward strand.
AAAGCCGGCGCGAGATGCTGCGCAATGGTGCGCTTTCAATCACGAGCTATACCATCTACTGGACCATCGTGTTCATTTGGTATGCTCTGTCGTTTCAGACACGCACGACCTACGACAAGGACGGCAACTTTCCGAGTCACACCTTCCGAGCCTTCACGTTCGCTCTATCGGCTCGTGGCGCCATTGACTACTTCGTGTGGTTCATGATCAATAGTCCGAGCTTAGTTCGCCCAAATTGGCTCAAGTTCTCGTCGGACTCGGCAGACAAGCAATTCAGCGCGCAGCTCAATACGGCACTCCAGGAAGAGCTCATTTACTTTACAATCGAGGGGATGACGCGCGCAGTCCAGCTCGCTGAAGAAGATCTCATCCGCATTCGGGATCGGTCTCCTACGCAGGAGCTCGTGCTGGGCGTTAGCGACGACGAGGATCACCGTACGTCTCTTGGTGAGGCTGCGACAACAGCAACCGGTCCTCTTGGAGCCGGCAGCAATAGCAATCTGCTGCAAAGCGTGCAGAGAAACCGGATGCTTAGCAGCATTACGGAGGCCATTAACGCTGGCCTTCACCGCAACAGCAGCGCCGATGCAGAGAATCGACGCGAGAAGAAGAAAAACAGTAGGGAACCCGACTTCAGCTTCGACATCCCTCAAGACCAGCGATCTATGCAGCCGCAGCAGCCGCACGTGGTGGATCGGCGCCTGAACAACCCTTCCTCGGCATCAACGGTTGCCACGTCGGCAGGTCAGCGGTCGCCAACTCCTGTGTCAGGGACTACGACGGCATCCATTCGATTCACGCCGTATAAGCCGCAGGCATTCGCGGAGCTCCGCCAAGCTTACGGGATCAAGGCCGCAGATTTTATGAAGTCTTTCCAGACGAGCACGAAGCCCAACATCAGCGAAGGCGCCAGTGGTGCGTTCATGTTCTTCAGCGGTGACAAGAAGTACATTGTGAAGTCAATGGCCGAGGAGGAAGCGCGCTTCTTGTGCGAGATCGCAGAGAAGTACACGGAGTATCTGACCCTGAACCCGAGCTCGCTTATCACCAAGTTCTACGGCTGCTTCAAGATCACCATGTACGACAAGCGCTTCTACTTCATCGTGATGGAGAACCTGTTCGACGTCATGGAGGAGGGCGTGCAGATCCACCACCGGTTCGACATCAAGGGCTCCTGGGTGAATCGCAGTTATAAACGCCCGCGCCGTGGGGCCAAGGTCAAGTGCCGCCACTGTTCCATGATGTTCAAGTACGGCGCCAAGAAGAGCATGCTGCAGTGCCCTAACGTCGTGGGGCTGCACGAGCCGAATGTCGTGCTGAAGGACAACGATCTGCGTACCAGAATGCGCATCGGCACCGAGGAAGGTGTGGAGCTGTACGAGCAACTGCGCGACGACTCCCTTTTCCTGTGCGATCTCGGTATCATGGACTACAGCCTGCTCCTCGGTGTCATGGACATCGAGTTCGCCGTGGACCAGCCTGCCAGACCCGTCGAGAACTCCATCCTTAGTGAACGCACGGCTGCCAACACGGCCACGAACACCGGAACGAGTTCGGCGACCAACAGTCTCACCAACGACAGCTTCGTGTCTGCGTCGTCGTCGACGTGGTCGTCGTCCACCGGAAGCTCCGCCAGCGGCTCGTCCATAAACAAGCACGTCCATCATCACCACGACGACGAATCAACGGCGAACGCCCCGCAAAAACTGGGCGTGAGCGTCGCGCCGAGCGTGCACTCTCTCTTCAATCAGCCGGAGGACCCTCTGAACCAGTCTCGATACCTCTCAACCGGCGGGGAGCCCCGGCCGAAGCGCTCGATGCGGAAGAGCAAGCGCGTGTTCGGGCCCGGCTACTACTACGTGGGCGTGATCGACATCCTGCAGACGTGGACGCTGCAGAAGCAGCTCGAGCGGTTCTGGAAGGTGAAGATCCAGCAGAAGGACGGCGAGGGCCTGTCGGCCATCGACCCGGTGCACTACCAGCGGCGGTTCGAGTCCAAGCTGCGCGAGATCATCGCGATCCCGAAGGAGTATTACCACCGCCAGCGCCGCAACCAGCCCAAGAGCGCCATGTTCCAGTCCGTGCAGCGGCTCAGCCCGGTGTTGCAAGCTGCCGCCGCATTCGAGAACGGCGCCGCAGCCGCGCAGGAGGCGCGACGCGACTTGGCCCGTGCGCGTGGGGACTCGACCGAGACGGACGCGTCCGGCACGTCGTCCAGCGCGGCGGAGGACGGCGACCTGGAGCAGGCCGGCCGCAACCCGCAGCCGATCCTGTTGCCGTTCAACCAGCGGCTGATCTCCACCAACTCGACGCGCAGCCAGCTGAGCCTGACGGACCTGGCCGTGTGAGTCGAGCACGCAGCGAGAAAAAAAAAAACAGTTGACGTTGAAGCAGTCGACCAGCGCAATGGTGGGCAAAATAGATTAGGTAGATTAGGATTGCGCTGCCGTAGTGTATGCGCCTCCAAGACGCATCACGTGGTTTATATATTGCAGGAGAAGGCGGTGAACTGCCTCGTGTATCATACTTAGGGACGAAACGTTGTTTTGCGATGAAATGCCAAGAGTTGAGTCGAATCCTTACATGGTTTTTTACCTACATTTCCGCGTCGCCAAGGCCACGAGCTTGGGTTCCAGGCGGTCGAGACTTGATGCCGACGGCCAGCCAGCCAGCGCACGTGTTCACTCGTCTCTCCCCGATCCTCCATCTGGCGGGTTCCTCAGTATGGAACGCGCCAATCATTTCGTCACAGCCGGGAAAGGCGCAGGCAGACGTCGAGCAGCTCCCGAGCCGCGCTCTCCATCGTCACTTGGGCCATTGACACCGCAGCAGGTCCCAGCGGTTTCCGTCGAACAGGCTGGCAAAAGCATAGAAGCCCGCGCCGATGGACGACGCCGCCGACGCCAACGCGCTGTCCTGGAGTGAGCAGGTTCAGCGCAAGGCGGCGCTGCCCAGTAGGAGCGTCAGCTTACCACCAGCAGCGGCGGACGAGCAGCGTCCGCGAGGCAAGAGCGCGCCCGGAATCCCAGCACCAGGAGCAGGAGACGACGCCCCGCCGCGGCGTCGAGGCTTCTCGCTGGCGCGTCACCAGTCCGTGCCGGCCATGGCGGTCGGCCGCAAGTCCCGCCGCCGGCGCAAGGTGACGTTCAAGAACATGTACGCGCCCGACGTGGTGCCGCCGCCCAAGGTGGAGAGCTACGACGAGCTCGTGTTCAACGTGGCGGGCCTGTTCCACACCATGTCGTTCCTGCACGACCCCGAGGACTGGGGCGAGGACCCCACGGCGAGCAGCATGTCGTCCGAGGACGAGTACTACTACGACCCGGAGCCGCCGCTCGAACGCTCCGTGCCGCTCATGATCGCCGAGTTCCTCCACCGCTCGGCCGTCTTCCTGGGCTACCCGCAGGAGGACACACCGTGGCTGCCCGGCTTCCGAGAGGACAAGCGCTTCTCAGGGAACGACGTCAAGCGCTGGAGGCGGCTCGCGCACTTCGACTGGGAGGCCGAGGAGCGCGCGTTCCAGCAGAACCACCGCAGGCCGCCGCCGCCCACGGCCGCAGCACCGCCGGGACTCGCGCGCACCGAGTCGGTGGAGTCCAACGGACACACGTCGGTCATGTCGACGATCGGGGCCAGCTTCCGCATGCGGCGGCAGGACAGCGCCGTCAGCGTGGACTCGTCCACGTCGAACGCGAGCATGCGCAGCCAGGACAGCCACGGCTCGGGCAAGACCAAGTTCCGCAGGGCCGTGTCTGGCTGGATCCGCAAGCACCGGCGCCAGCACAGCAAGGATGCGATCGCCGCAGTGGCTGAACAGGCGAGCGAGGACGAGAGCGGCGAGAAGGGCGACGAGAAGCTCAAGCGACACAGCAAGCGCAAGCCCGTGTCGTGGCTCAACCCGCCGCCCATCTCGTCGTCTCGAGACCTGGCGCTGGCCGTGGACATTATCAACTCGTGCGTGTACTGCGGGCAGTTCCAGTTCAGGAAGCGCGACATCGTGCGTCTCTGCAACGTCAAGATTTAGATGCGAGAGCTGTCGAAGCAACTCGTTTTATTGCGCTCGTGCCGAAGGAAGGCGCGAGAAGGCAAGCTAGGCCAAACATTAGTGTTGTAACAGTCCCATGCGTGACGCCTGGTGGTCGAAAACAGCGTTTTGTCCGTATTGACTGCAGTGTCCGTCTTGCACCACTCGTGGACAGTGCAAGACGGTCCCCGAGTCCACATTGCATCACTTCCAGCGAGATCGCCAGTCGTAACGTAAATCAAGGTTTGCAACAGTCTTTTTGCGTCGAGTTGACAAGGCTATCCCCGACTTGGAAGTTGTTGTTGGGAAGTGGCCTTCTATTTGAGGTTATTTACGTATCCCCGACTTGGACGTCATATCACGCGTCGTTGGGTTTCATTTCATAGCTTTGTTGTTCCTCCAACTGAATAAAAATCTGCTTAGGCAATTCACAACTTAGATCCAGCCGTCCTCCTCCACGATGAACTCGAGACGCACGAGGTCGTCGATCTCGTCGGGCGTGAAGAGCACCTCGCCGAAGTTCACGCAGCAGTTGGCCACGCCGCACAGCTTGCCGAACTTCATGTTGGACGGCACCTCCAGCTCCTCGTCCTCGTCTCCCTCCTGCTCGGGCTCCTCCTCGGCCACGCTCTCGCTGAGCGACCGGTGGAGCGCCACGCTCCGCAGCCTCCGCCTCGCCTGCGGCTGGCTGTCACTATCACTATCAGTGCCCTCCGTCACGGCAGAGCTGGTGCGCGACGACGGCGCTTCGACGTCCTTGCCCTTGACGCCCAGGGCGGCGGCGGCCTGGGCCGTCGTCACCTCCTCGAGCATCCAGTCGTGCAGCGCCAACCGACGCCACATGCGGATCTCCTCGTTCGAGATGTTCACAACGTTGCCGTGCTTGGTCCGCGTGCCGTGAAGGAACGCCATGGAGCGTTCGAGGAACTCCTGCACCTTCGTGGTCGTTGGCCGCTGGTCGTGGGCCGCAAACTTGCACACGCGCACCAGCACATCGTCGTAGCTCTCCAGAGCAGTATAAGCACCCGACGCGCCGTCATTCGCGTCGGAGAGGATAACCACAGGCTTCAGACTGAACCGTGTGCGCTTGGCAGCGCCAGGCGACAGCACCTCCACAGCAGGGACGGGGCTTGGCTCTTTGCGTCCTGAGATGGAACGACGGTACAGCTCTGCGGCCTTGGCCTTCTCAGCTGCCTTGGCGAACTTGCGCGCCTCCGAGCTGCGCGAGAAGCTCGTGCGGTCCTTCTGTAGGTCAAGGTCGATGTTGCCGCGTCCGCCGATGAGACGGGCCTGGATCGGCAGCTTGCGCCAGATCTTCGAGATGAGGTGGGTCGGCGCCTGCTCCATGAAGTCCATACTCTGCGAGCGGCGGTCGAGTCCACGCGTCGGCCGCTTGGTGTCTTCGTAGTCGTCGTCGCTGTCTGAGTCCCAGGTCGACGCGTGGGGCTTCACGACCGCGTGCTCATTCTTCGAGTACGACGCGCGTTTCGCGCGCTCCTCCGCCTTCTCTTTCTTCTTCTCCTTCCTGGTTGAGGAAGAGAACGTCAGCGACATGCCGCGCTCTTTCTTGACCCTGGCCTTCTTGCCCCCCTTGAGCTTCTCCGGCGACAGAACCGTGCTGTTCGGCGGCGGGTGGTAGTCCGATGGTCGCGGCTGCGGGAGCTGCTGCAAGGACCCCCGACCGGACCCGCTGTCACTAGTCGGATACACGGACGCCGTGAGGTCGGAGAAGGAGGCCGAGCTCGACTGATACGAGCTCGGCGCCGTCTTCACGGTGCTGTAGCTGGCCAGGCTGTGGCTGGCCGAGCGGACCTTGGACCTGTGTCCGTATCGATTGTTCGAGCTGCCTCCAGACGTCGTCGGAGCTCCCAGGGCCGCTCCAGGTTGAAGCTGGAGCGCCGCGTTGCCATGGACCCCGCTGTTGCGCAGCGTCCGGTTGCCCATGCAGGGCGGGCGGTCTCCGCCGACGCTGACGCTTCTGCTGCCGAGCTTGGGCGGCTGCGTGGGCAGGTTGAACGACGTGGAGGAGAAGGCCGAGTGGGGTGTCGCGGCGCCGCCGTTGGAGCTGGTGGAGTTGCGACTGCTGCGACTGCTGCTGTGGCGCTCCTTGCTGGCCACTTTGCTGCTGCTCTTGCCGAAGAGGCTGCCGCGGCTGGGCGCCGTGTGGAAGGCGTTGCTGAGCGTCTGCGTGAGCGACGTGCGCTCGCCGTCCTCGGGCGCCGTCTTGGCCCTGGGCGTGGCGGCCGTGGCCCCGTACGGGAGCGACATGACCACGGGCGGCGCGGGCTCCGAGGACGCGCGGTGCTTGTCCTTCCAGCCCGAGAAGGAGAAGCTCGAGTGGCGGCCGCCCTCCTTCTTCTTGGGCGGCTTCTCGCGCGCGGCGGCCTGCGCCTCGGCCGACAGCTGGGCGTCCAGGTCGGCCGCGCTCATGCGCCCCGTGAACGAGAAGCTCCCGCTGCGGCGCGAGCCCGGGAAGATCTTCTTGATGCCTGAGTACACGTCCTTCACTTGCTGCGACATGGTCGGCGGCGCCTAAGGCAGCGCGGGGTTTCGGCGTTGGAGGGGGGAAGGCGCGTCAAGGGCGCGTCCGATATGCAATAGGCGAGAGGGAGGGAGGGGAGCCTTTCGCCTTCGCCCTGCCTCTTGAGATGTGGGCCGAGAGCGGAGCGCGGACGAAAGAAAGGGAGCAACTCAGTGTCTTGCGGGAGCAACTCAGTGTCTTGCGGGAGCAACTACCGTGGGCGGGATCCGGTGGCAGAAGTGGGTGGGAAGGCCGGGTGATCGTGCGACATGAAATCGCAAAACACGGTAGGCAGTCCGATACGTAAGAGAGTGAAGAAATCAGGCGACGGGAACCGTGTTTGGACAATTGCCCGATAGGGGAAGGGGACTTTGCGCCAAAGTCAGCCGCCCGCGGACTGGTCTGGGAATTATGCTTTGACTGAATTAAGCTTGACGCGGTGCCTGAGCCGGCTGATTGGCGCAGCGCCTTCGGGCTCCAGAGCCGCTGACATCTGGCCCCGCGCTGGGGGGAGCTCTTACGCAGTCGAAGGCTGTGCTCGCCATCCCGGCGAGGGCTGCCTTTCGGCGGGCTACATTGGCTTGGCCGCAGTACGTAGCGGCAATAATTTTGGTGTCGTTTCGCGGGCAAAAGTAACGGCCCGCGACGATTGACTCGCCCAGCACTGTTGCCCTTCGTTGGGAGGCCGCACTACACTTGAAGGCGGAGCCAGCGCGGACTTTTTCGAGGGGCCTGCTCGAAAGCGACACGTTATGCGACGCTGAAGCTGACTCTCGCTCGAGCTTGAAGCGTTGCACATGGCTGCACTTTGCCGTCGTTGGTCGCTTGGCTGTCTCAATGCGTTGCCCGGGCAGTTTGGCGATCTCGCTCGAGTCGATGGCGGCGACCTGAAGCAGCCGCGCAATTACTGCAGACGCCGGACAGCTCCAGAGCTGGCAGCTTTCGTTGCACACGCGCTACCGAGCATCGGCAGGTACCTGCAGGGGCGCTGAGCAAGATGGCCGCGCTGATGCTAGTGGCGGCGCCGCGGCACGGGGCCCCCGCACGCACTGAAGGAAGCAGATGAGCCCGAGGAGAGCCGGAGCTTCCTGTAGACGCCGCGCCAGAATGCGCCACGGGACTCCGGTTGGTGGCCGGAGTGCAGGAAGCGCTTTGCGACGCGGTTGGTCCATGGTGGTCGAGTCGCTGTCGAGTTCAAACCACTTCAAACCTGACAGCTACGGGATCTGCTGCTGCGGTTTGATCGTGCATGTCGCCGCAGTTTGTGAAGCTGTTAAAGGCGATGTCAGTCTTCGTCAAACCGCCAACAGCACAAGCCCAGGGTAAGACGATGGAACGAGCACCTTTAAACGCAATGCTAAACATCGATTTAGCTTTGTGGTGTCTAAGTGGAGCCTTGACAGCATCAGTTCGGTCAGCCGCACTGAAGGCCACACTGAAGGTGATGCTACGTCGTAACTGGCGCTCCATCAACGCGAAGCAATTTAATTGCACACGTACTGCAAGCCGCAGGCCAGCGCAAAGTCGAGTGTCGCTAGGACACTCCATGGCAATGGCCAAGACCTTAGAAACTGAGTTAGTTAGGTTCGAGTATGGATCTAGGAATTTACTTCAGCCTCAGCGGCAACTAACCCCGCCAGGCTAACAACAAGTTATACTACCCTGCAGCCTGCAGAGTTGTCAGCTTCTGTGTAGCCATGCTAGGATACCAAGGTTAAAGAGCTAGCGAAGCAGAGCGGTGAGTAGCTGGTTGCTGTTGACCACTTGCAATGTACCGAGGGCATAGGAATTGTTGCCTCGCAAGGGAGAGCCACCCCTTTCCTTCAACTCGCCGAGACAACAAGTACCAAGCACGCTCATGGCCCTCCTGTCATTCTTCACACCTCGCTTTCCGCAAAACCTGCTTCACGGGTATGCCCTCAGGACCTCCACACACCGACTTCACAACACCTGCACCTGCACCTGCTCGCCCACACATTCCACAAAACCACTCCAAGCTGACGCAGCCGACACATTGGAGAAAGAATGCCTCGTTTATTATGGCGTAGGAAGTCGCTTGCGTCCCCCGACTTGTCCGACGGCAGCTTGACATGCTACCGAAGAAGGTTTGTGCCTCTCCCCTCACGCGGCAGGGCCCGCGAGGGCACCGCCAGAAGAGAAGCCGAGGAGACGCAGCGAGCTACCAGACCTGAACAGAGCATCAGCTACTACCGTAGCTGCGCGCAGGCTGCAGTCAGCTTCGCGGCGCAGCAGCTTACGTGCGCTTCGGGGCGAAACGACGCGGGGGCGGGGCACGGCTCTTACGGGCCTCGATCGAGCGACCGCGCACGATACGCTGGTGGATGGCGGCTTCCACGCAGTAGTAGTTCTTGATGTAGATCTTGGGCAGAGCGTACGACTCGTACACCGACGCCTCCTTCAGGTCACGGATGGCCGACTGGTCCACGATGTTGCTGTGTGGCCAAGAGAGGGGGAGAGACGTCGTGACAAGGGTCAGTGGCTGGCAAAGGCGGCTCCAATACGCCTTATGGGGTTGTTGCGACGTACCGCACGACGAAGCGCTTGATGGCCTTGTCCTTGGGGATGAGCTTGGCGGTGGACACGCAGTGCACACGCTTCACGTGGCCGCGGCCCTTCTTGTTACGTCCGTGGTTGCGGCGCTTCACAGTCATGATTCCTCCGTTCTTTTCTCCAAATTGACTGAGCTACTCTCTGCGATGGAGCTGCTGGGGACGAAGCGCTGGCTGCCACCAACTTGCCCCGACCGGTGATTGGGCGGAGAGCACCGCTTTTCGACGAATCAAACCGGACGACCTTCCCCTGGTCACTGTTCGGCCGGGGTCACTCAAACGGGGCAGTTGTAGCGGACAATAATGGCAATACATGTAGTATCGCAATATTATTGGTGCATTGAGCTGCTTCCTTGCCGACATGCTACCGGTCGCAGCATACGTAGTACGTGGCGACGAAGGCAATGAGCGTTGCAAACTGAAGTGTCTAAAGCGAGTGGTATGTCAGCGTCTGCACTGCAAGTCCATCAATACATGTTATCTTTTTTTTTCTGGTTGCTGGAAGTAGTACGTCGTGGCCGGCTACGTCGGCTGCAGCGCAGGCAGCGCCCTCGCAGGCGCGCGCGCACTGGCACACCCGTGAGCTAACCTTCGCAAGGCCGGCGGTGAACGGTCGAGTCCGCGTGCAGATGGCCATGTTTACTTCAGGTGCTTCATGATCTGCGGGACGGACTGTTGCCATTGACGAGCAGAGGAGGAGGCGTTAGTGTCTACACTCGCAGTAGAAGCCCGTGCAAGCGAGCGCAACGTACGCATTTGTCGACGCAGTGCAGGAAGTCGAAGTACTGGCCGTCGCAGGCGCCCACGCCCTTGGCCTTGACGCGGTCCAGACAGGCCCGGTAGGCGCTGAACGACTGCTCGCACTTGGGCTCGCACGCCTTGCGGATCGCGGGCATCACGTCGACAGGCTCTTCGTCAGACTGCGTACAGCACACGCACACACAGCGTTAGACTAGTCGCGGCTTGCACGGGCGGCCGCAGGTCAGCGGACGCACCATTTTCAACGGCGTTCGGGGGGAGGGGGCGCGCGTGATCCGAGGAAATGGAATGAGCGGCTGACGCAGCCGTTCCGACGATCGGCTCCCCATTGGTGGAAATAGATCCGCACTTAGTCGCGCTACTGGACCACCCGAACGTACGGCCGAGGGGGCCTCACAAGCTCTCGCCTCTCTCGTGCTCCGTGTGTCTGTGGCCATGCTCTCTCGCAGCGTGCGCGCTCTCCGCGCCGGCGCCGCGCAGCTCAGCGCGCGCCCAGCCGCCGCCGCGGGCTTCCACTCCTCCACCACCGCCGGAAGCAGCTTCGTGCAGGTACCGTAGCCCAAGATGTGGCTGGGCTCTTTTTGACGCCGTGGGGTCTAAACATTGCGCATTCTCTCTTTTGCTGCCTGCTCTGCTCCCTACAGCACCGCGACACGGAGGACAACAACGCCGACACGCCGTTCGACTTCTCGCCCGAGAACTACGAGCGCGTGCACGCGATCCTGGACCGCTACCCGGAGAACTACAAGACGTCGGCCATCATCCCGCTGCTGGACCTGGCGCAGCGCCAGCACGGCGGCTGGCTGCCGCTCGCCGCCATGAACAAGGTGGCGCGCATCGTGGACGCCAAGCCCATGCAGGTGTACGAGGTGGCCACGTTCTACACCATGTTCAACCGCGAGAAGGTGGGCAAGTACTTCATCCAGCTGTGCGGCACCACGCCCTGCATGATCTGCGGCTCGGAGGAGATCAAGACGACCATCGAGGACCACCTCGGCATCAAGGAGGGCGAGACCACGGAGGACGGCCGGTTCACGCTGCGGGAGGTCGAGTGCCTCGGCGCGTGCTCCAACGCCCCCATGGTGCAGATTAACGACGACTTTTACGTGAGTTTCACGGTTTTATTTTTACCGCCATGGAGTGACGCCGGGCACCGTTGCTGACGTTTAGCTATTGGTTGATGGACTACAGGAAAACCTGACCGCCGAGACGACGCGCGAGCTACTGGACGCGTGCAAAAAGGATGTGCCGCCTCCGATGAACAAGTGGGGCAGCTTGCCCATGAACGGCCAGCTGTCGTGCGAGGGCCCGCAGGGCAAGACCACGCTCAAGTGGGACAAGACGCCTGGACCGGGCTTCCGGATGCGCCCGGACGACGAGCTCACGCCCAAGGTGAACCCCAAGGACATCAAGGACGCCATGCTGTACTAGGCAGGGCACTAGCAGCGCGGCTCTGGGATAATTAACTGGGGCAGGGAGGGGACGTTGCCCTTCGTCGTAGCACTCACGCCAACAGGTTGACGCATTCATGTATTTCGGCGGATCTTGCTGGCGCTGCAACGAACGGAGGGCTCTCAACTCTCACACACACAATAACAGAGAAAAAGAATAAACTGTGAATGCTCAAAGGCCCGGCTGGTGTTGCCCCGAATGGATTGGTGAGCGGTGCTACAGCATGAGCAGGGCATGCCAACTCGGAGAGAACACGGAGCTATCGTTATCCACTTCACAAGACCAAGCCGCCACGGAGAAAGTAAGGGCTGTCGCCGCTTCTATCGTTTTACGTTCAAGCATCGTTATTCTCTGACGGGGCTGTGGGTTCCCGGACAGTCAAGGCCTCGCCGACGCGATGGTACACACAACGTCTGTGAGTCGATGCCAGCGTGTTCTCGAGACTCGAGGAGATCACTTGACGAAACGCTCATCGCACAAGAGGTCTGGAGTTCATCCCGTAGTCAAGTTGGACGTTGATGAGGCTACCAAAGCGTCATTGCAATTGAAGACCCAAAACGTCAGCAACGTTGTGGGAAGAAGCTGCCTTCGGGGACGCAAAAAACTCATGTGGGCGGGGGGCGAAGAAGTCACACATGACGACGATAATTGGCACTGCAACGAATGATATCTATTTGACATCACGACTAAGCAGCAACCTCGTTTCTCGGTACGATGGAAATTCTCAAAGGAGTCCTATGCGAAATTTTGTTTTATGTCAGCGCCGGATATGTGAGATGTTCTACCGTGGATGATTGCATTGACTGATGGCGTGGGAGGCAATAATGGTGTGACGATCTACGTTTGACCATGCAATTTGAGCTGAGTAACATGGCACAATATGCTGCGATGATGTAGCTTCACGATGGTACTCTTCAACCAAGGGCTTATGTTTTTTATGTGTAGGTTGCCAAGAAAATATTTGGTGGTAGTACCAGCCTGGTACTAACTCTAACCGGTTCATGAAGCAATACTTGAAGTATTTTCAATTCATACGAGTAAAGAGAGCGAATGCACTGCATGCCGTGGGGTGGGCATCGCTGCCACCTGGGCCAGAGAGATACAAGTGTAAAGGGGGAGGAAAGGCAACAATGTGTTGACTACCAGAAATGTGTCCCCATCGGAGCTTTCACACTTCGGAGAACGGCCTAGCTACTTGCTTCAAGCTTTAGGGGTCACTCCACTGTTCTCCTCTCATAATGAAATCCAACCGGTGCTTATGAGTGCGACGAGCTCGTGGAGTTGATCGAGTCATGCACTCGCTTGTCACTAGCTGCACGGACGGTGTCACGTTGACAAGGGCAAGTGGCGTATACTCAAACCGGTCGTCGCATCTTCTCCGATGCCCCGTTACCAGGAATGGGTGCCGACAAATTTGGGCTGCGCTTCGTTGTCTTCAATGCTACTCGCAGACAGATTGACATGTTGCTAAGGGCTTTCCTGGCCGATTGATAGCCGATCACGTGGAGCAGCTTGGCGCTCGTCGCAGCGGTGTCATGTTGTATTACTACTCGGAGAAGGGTCGTTTGCAGGCGCTGCGTGCGTTCGAGATCTGCTTGTCTGTCTGCAGCTCCAGCTTTGCTGTTGTTGGCATTTGCAGCGACTTCCATTGACAAACTTCTGGACTGCGATACCGGGCGTACCGTGACCGACGCATCGTTCCGTCACAAGTGCTCGTTTGCCCAGACATCTGCTCCAATGAGTTGGTGCGCATCAAGCGATGTGCTGGACAAGCTGTAACGTTGTTCGTCACGGTATTATAGACCCATACATGTAGCGAGACGTGATTGCACAGATGCAAGCTTACAAGGCTCATTTCCGCCCTAAGCTCAAGATGCTCACAGGCCTTCTCCGAGGCAGATGAGAACGAAAACGACGAACACGACGACCTGGTGGATCACTCGGTCGTAAATTACGACCGTTCGGTACATTACGACTCGTAATGTACCGAACGCCAGTTCCACGACTTCTTCGCGGCAAATATCAAAATGTACTTCTGAGGATTCCGACAAGAATTGTGCCACGCTTGAACGAATCCTCGTTGAACTCAGTCCATACAAAGACCATACACGACACGACACTCCGTGTTTCATTACGGAAGTAGATGGATGGATCTTCTTGGAAATGCCAAGTTGAAGTGCTACCTCCACAAATGCATACCAAAGCGTCCACTCAATTCCACAGGTGATTGGTCAAAACCACACTTCACCATGGCTCGCGACGACCGGAAGCGACGACGCTCGCGCTCGCGCTCTCACAGTCGCCCCCGCGCTCCTCATCGCCGTCGTCCAGCGCCACTCTCTCCCTCTGCGTCTTCACACCACCGTCGGCAATCCCTGTTGGAATCCGACTTCTCTGGCGCTCGGGAGACGAGATCTCCGCAGGCCACTCCGAGACCCCCTCTACCTGCTCTAGAGCACCGTGAGGAGCTCCTAGCCGCCCTCAAAGACCACCAAGTGGTTATATGTGTAGGTGAGACAGGGTCGGGCAAAACCACGCAAGTCCCGCAGTTTTTGCACGCCTGTGGAGCGTACACCAGCTCAAAACGTGATGGTGGCGAGATATCCCAGTGTGTCGCCATTACTCAACCGAGACGAGTCGCTACCGTGTCCGTGGCTCAGCGAGTGGGTGAAGAAATGAACACAAACGTCGGCGGTAACGGACTTGTGGGCTACTCCATCCGGTTCGAGTCCAGGTGCAGTAACCAGACGAGGCTCAAGTTCATGACAGACGGAGTGCTGGTTCGCGAGTGCCTGAGTGACCCGTTGCTGAAGAAGTACAGTGTCGTGATGCTGGACGAAGCTCATGAGCGGAGTATACACACCGATCTTCTGTTCGGACTACTGAAGCAGGTGATGGAGAGAAGGCCGGAGTTCCGAGTGTTGATCACGTCCGCGACGCTGGATGCCGAGAGGTTTGCGGAGTTCTTTGGCGAACTGACGTCGGGTGAAGGGAAGAACAAGAAGAAGAAGAAACACAAGGTGAAGCCGTGTCCCGTGGTGAAGATCCCCGGACGAGTGTTTCCTGTGGATATTTTCCATTCCAAGCAGCGGCAGATCATGGGACACCGAGGTCCGTTGTCGACCTATGTGCGCGCTGCTGTCGAGACGACGATGCAGGTGCACAACAGCGAGGAAGCAGGCCATATTCTGGTGTTTCTTACGGGTCAACGGGAGATTGAAGACGCGTGCGCTCAGATTCGAGCGCTGTACCGAGAGCAGGAGAAACGGACGGATGGGATGGAGCTTCGGGTGCTGCCGCTGTACGGCGCGTTGCAAGGTCGAAGGCAGTGTGAGATCTTCGATGTAGTGCCGATGGATCGTGTACGCAAGGTTATCGTCGCTACAAATATTGCGGAGACTTCTTTGACTATTGACGGCGTTCGATACGTGGTAGACTGCGGCTTCACCAAGCAAAAGGTTTACAACCCGGTGCAGCAGATGGAGTCGCTTGTGGTGGTGCCGATCTCCAAGGTGTCAGCGCAGCAGCGTGCTGGTCGAGCCGGACGTACGGCGCCAGGAAAGTGTTACCGTCTTTACAACAAGCCCTCGTACGAGGAGATGGCTCAGGAGACTGTGCCGGAGATCCAACGCACGAGCCTTGCCAACACGGTGTTGTATCTGAAGCTGCTCGGTATTCAAGACGTGATTAGGTTCCCGTACTTAGACCCGCCTGACGAAGACGCACTGTTGGATGCGTTGAAGCAGCTTTACGTACTTGGAGCCCTGGACGCCACCACTGGTGAAGCTACCGCTCTTGGTAAACTTATGGCTGCCTTCCCATTAGAGCCAAAACTCTCGCGTGCTGTGGTGGAGTCACTGCTGCTGGATTGCAGTCGTGAGATGACTCAAGTTGTTGCGATGCTTTCTGTGGAGAACGTGTTCGTTGAAGTTTCCCACCGAAGCCAAAAGCGGCGACATCGTGATGAGAGCGACGACGAAGGTGAACCGGATTGGGAACAACGCATGCTGGCATTGAAAGAAAGTGGCCTTTTACACAAAGACGGAGACCAGCTCACGTACCGACTGTTGCTGCAGGCGTTTGAGTCAAAGTCTCGAAAGGTTCAAGGCCACCGTCGCGACCTCGAGCACTGGTGTGAAGATCGCCATCTTCGATTGCGCGCTCTGACGATGGCTGGATCAATTGTGAAGCAGCTCCGTGATATCATCGACGCGCTGTCTCGACGTGATCTGGATGCTGTCACGAAGATGATGCGTGAGAACGACGATCGACGAGATGCTTCGCTGGATGATCGTCTTCGCCAAGCACTCTGCGCCGGGTTCTTCATGAATGCAGCACGCCGGTGTACAATGGAGACCGTGTATCGCCTCATGCACTACGACGACGATGGCAAAAAGGCGGCCCAGCTTGTGCAGTTCCATCCGCTCTCAGCGATGTGCTACTCTGCTCCACCTGAATTTTGCGTGTACCAGGAGCTCGTCGTCACCAGCAAACCGTTCATGCGTGGTGCATTGGCTATCGAGCGTCGTTGGTTAGACCAGTACAGCAAAGACAAGGTGAACGTCTCAGTTGCGCAGATCTACGCTCTGTGTGGACGCAAGCCTCCCGTTGAAGAGAAGAGCGACATACAAGAAGCAAAGCAGCCAAGCGTCGACACACCTGAAGCCAATTCATCAGCTGCAGCCTCGAAACCAGGTGCAGTGACTGCTGATGCCGTCGCTGCGGCTCGTGCTCGCTTCCTGGCACGCAAGCAGCGCTCTTGAGCTTCGCGATGTGGCGCTCGTCTGCTGTTGGGAGCACGCAAAGAAGGTCCTTCAACAGTCCTGGCTCAGCTCGATCGATATGCCAGTTCCATGCCTGCAAAGTGTACAAAGGCAGAAAATGACGAAGAAAAAGCGTCAAAAGGTCCGTGATGTTCAAGCGTTTATTGTAAAGCTGATGAAAGTGCACTTTCGCTAGGCAAGTTGAAGCCAGCGCTAGGGCTTTTGAGCCCCTAGAGGTGGATAGCCAACTCAACGTGGCGGTGTGTTGGTCAGTTGTTTTGTTTGGCCTGCAGTAGATGTTGTAGACTCGCTTTTTCGGCCAGCAGCTTCTCGACCAAGCGCTTCAAGTCTTTGTTTTCGCTTATTAGGGCGTTCTCCACCTCATAGCTGGCGGCCGAGAACTCTTCATAGTTGTTTTCGGTGGTCTGCAGCTGCTCGGTTGTGGCCTTCAACTCCGCGCGTAGTTTCTCCACCTTGTCGACCCATTTCTTCTCGGATTCGATGGCCGTATTGGTGGTTGCTTTCATCGTAGAACGGGGGCTGAGGACGTCCGGGTCATTCATTACTGAACGAGCTGCGATGTTGTTTCCGTCGACTTTTCCTGTGGTCTCCTCTCCGGTGACATCAGTGTCCCCACCGAGAGGTTCAACCTCGTGCTCGGCCTCCTGTGGCTTGTTTGGAATGTCTGTTGCACGCAACAGGCGATCCATTACGCCCTCGTACTCGTCCAACTTGGCTGTCAGCTCGCGGACTGTGACTTGGTTGGCAGAAGGCGTCGCAGCCTGCTCGTGCTCTTCCTTCAAACTCTCGATTTGCTGCTGCGCGAAGACAACTTGTTCTTGGGCACGCTCGAGTTTGTGCCTCAAGTCTTTCTGCGTTGCTGCCGACCTACGCACACATGAATGGAGATCGTCGTTGTCCTGCTCCAGGCGCTGAAGTTGACCACGAAGCTGCACGATTTCGTCGTCGTCGTGCTGTGATGAGTGCATCTGGGCAGCGAAAATGCGGCGGAGATCGATCTGCTGGCGCTCCATGTCCGTGCCCATGGTTTTCGTAGCTCTTTGCTCGGCTGGGACAGGCGGGAGACCTCGTCCCCGAATGGATGCGTGTTCCACAATGAAGTTTGAATTGTGCTGGACGGAGCTCGACGTAAAGCAATGCGTGGGTAGATTTACAACAGCTTCGATTGCTCGGAACTCTATCAGTCGGTTCCACATGCCAAGGGTTTGAACAAGGGCCCAATTAAGGTCAAATGACAATTCGAGGGAATGACCATCCAGTTCTTGAGAGCTAATTGCTGTCGTGCTTGGTATACTTCTGTACAAATTTTTGCTCCAGGTGTCTTTGACAAAACCCACCTCCAATATTGTCGAGCCACTTTTCAGGCCAGTTCACTATCATCAAAGGTCGACGTGTATCGGGGTCCAGCTAAACTGCGCAGTAATCTGCGTCGTCCTTGTCATTCGTCTCCTTTCCGGTGTCGTCCGTGTCGGTGCTAAGCGGATCTTGCTTGAGGGCTTCCTTGACGATTTCCTTGGAGCACTCAGTACCCATTATCTCGCATGGAACGACAGCCGTCAAAAGGTAGCGCACCAAAGTCTTGTACTCCTCCAGCTCGACCTTCATGCTGCGAATTTGGTTGTGCGACTGCACCGCAGCCTCTTGGACCTCGTCCTCGAAGCTCTCGAGCTCTTGGCGCGCAAAGATGCATTCCTCTTGAGCACGCTCAAGCTCGCAGCTCAGGCCCTCGCTCGTCGCCCCCAATCTGCGCACGCACATTTGGAGGTCGTCATTTTCCTGCTCGAGAAGCTGGAGCTTTTGCCGCAGCTGCGCCACTTGCTCACCGTCCCACCCGGACGAGTGCGGGACAAGTCGGCAGAGCTCATTCTGCAAGCTTCCTGCCAGGTTCCTGCACTCGTTTTCCAGCTCGGTGTTCAGGCGAGACAAGCATGAGATCTCGCTCTCCAGTTCCTGCTCCACCTCGCGACTGCAGACGTCGAGCTCGGCGAAGTTGGCTTGCGCGATACGGAGATCCTCATCCTTGCGAAGCAGTTCCTCGTCCTTTCGATGCAGCTCTGCGCGAAGTTGCTCCACGGTCTCGGCCGAGTTGTCGTCAAAGGCGGCAGTGCGGCCGGCAGACGTCGTCTCCACGGTTGCCACGCCTTGAGATTCTGCATGTAGAGAACCATCGTCTAGGGTAGCGCCAATAACGCCTGTGGTAGTCGTCCGAGCCCTTTTCATGTTGTTCTTCTGCTTGTTCGTACTGGGGCTGGTGAGTCCCGGACGCAACTTTCACTACTGGACACTGCCACGCCACCGACATCCGGTCGCTTAGAGACCCCCCCCTGCTCCTATACAGCAACAACTGGATGAAGACACGAGAGTCCAGAGCAGTTGCACGCACGTGCTGGACCACGACAAAGTTGTGAAGCTGGCCTTCAAACCGGGTCTTCGCTGTACACATCGAAACCAACCAACGCCTCGATGCTCGTCTGCAAAGCACAGTTGATCAAACACGCATCTTGATTCCTACCTTCCCAGTCTCGGGATACTCGCATCTTCGAAATAGGCCTCAAGACTTCGTTCAGTAAAACAATAAAACTCAAATATTTACCACCACCACAAGACTTCGCACCATGGCGACCCCAACAGCGCAAAAGCTGACAAAGGAGATACTTGGTCGTAGCTTCTAGATGGCTTCCAGGCTCTTTGGAGGGAAACTACGTGTGGACCTCCCAGCATAAAGCGCAAAGCCTCTTCATTCGTCGAGTACAAAATACAGTACGTGTATTGCAGTAGTGGACTGCCTTGTATATGGACCAATATATATGTTTTCCGACTCTATTGGACCGAGCAGTACCCCTGCGCGTCCGAGGCCTTCTTGACCTCGTCCAGCCCGTGCTGCGTCTGCTGCATGCTCTCGTGCACGTGGGTCTCGATGTCGTCGATCGCGCCCTGCTGGTCCTGCACGATGGCGGCCAGGTCCCGGAAGATCTCGTTGACCTGCGCCACGCTCTGGTGGATCTTGCTGATGTCCTGCTCGCGCTCCTCGATGAGCGCCTCGTTGTGCGCGATCTCGTTCTCGAGCTCGGCGAACTCGATCACCTGGCCCTGGTGCTCGGCCACGATGCGGCCGTCCTGCTGCTGGTCCTTGAGCGCCTGCTGCTGCTCCTGCTCGCGCGCCGAGACGCGCAGCACGGCCGCCTCCAGCTGGTGCGAGATGCTCTCGAAGTCCTTGCACAGCTTGCGCTTGACGAGCGAGTTGGCGGCGTCCGCGGGCACGCGCGCCAGCGCCTTGGCGATCTCCTCCTGCAGCAGGCAGGCGAAGCGGATGCGGTCGTGCAGGTCCTCGTCCACGGAGCCGGCGGCGGTGGACGCGCGCTTGATGGCGAGCACCTGGCGCTGGAACTGCTCCAACTTCAGGGTGGCGCCCTCCACGGCCTGGCGCGCCTGGGCCGAGGGCAGCGCGAGCGAGGCGGACGCGTGGCTGGCGGCCGTCGGGGGCGACGCCCCGTTGGCGGCGAAGTCCGCGAAGCTCATGGGGGCTCAGGAAGCGTCGCCTTCTTCTCTCTTTTAGCTGATTTTGGAGTAATGGTGGGGGATCATGTTTGGGAGGGAGTTTCGGGGTGCAAGCACGGATGTGGATTGGTGGGAAATAGGAGTTCTAGTTGAGATGTTGAGGTGGACGCTCGAGGACCTTTTTACGCTGATGTTGAAGTTGGTGATATGGACATGTAGAAGGACGCGAGCGAGGGGAAGAAGGCGGCGTCCAGTGCCACGTCGTTCTGGAGCAGCAGCTTGCGGACGTCGGGCTGGACGCTGGCGAAGGCGACGGGGATGGCGTGGCTCTCGCAGTACTTGCGGAGGATGAGGAAGGCGCCGCGTGTGGCCGTCGCGTCCATGCCGCAGACGCGAGTGAAGTCCATGACGACGTATTCAGTGGGTGGAGTGTGTTCGTCCGGGGCGGGGGTTCCGTCTAGACACTGGACTGGGACACCGTGGATCGGGAGGAGGCTCGAGACGCGGGAGAGTTGCAGTGCGTCGTCGTCGTCGTCGTCGCTGCTGCTGGTGTTGTGCTTGCAGACGAAGACCCCTTTCTGCACGGTCTCTAGGATTTGGGCGGCTGAGCCGAAGAACAGATAGCCGCAGAACTCGAAGTGAGCGATAGCAGCGCGCTTGTGTGTGCTCTCGATGAGATCCCGGACGGCAGGCGGGGTATGGGAGCTATCGTCCACAACGGGTACTTGGACATAGCTGAGCGTAAAGTTGAGAACGGCGACGCCGATGCCGATGAGCATGCCCACATCCAGCGACACGAGGTTGATCGCAAGGAACGACAGCCACAGCACAGCCCACTCGTGCACACACATCTTGCGGTAGGCGAGCACCAGCCACTCGAGCATGAGGTCCAAGGCCACGAAGAAGAGTGTGGCCGCCAGGAAGAACCGAGGCACGTAGCTCATGACGGACACCGGGACCGCCACGACGGCGATCTCGGCCAGAATCACGCACACGCCGACGACGCGCGAGTTGGTCTTGGAGCGGCAGGTGAAGATGGTCTGGTCGAAGATGTAGGAGCCCGTGTAGCCGCCAAGTAGCCCGCTGACAACGTTGGACCAGCCGACGGTCTTGAACTCGTGGTTGATGTCGAGTTTGCTGCCCATGTCGATCTCGATAGCGACGACGTCGAGGCTGGAAGAGATGGCTACGATGAAGACCATGCCGAGCCACGTGACGATCTGCTTGGGGATCTGGTTCCAGTGCACGAGGCTCAAGTCGAAGAGATTGACGAGCTCCGTGATGGAGGCGGTTTTCTCGATGGGGCCGACCCAGCCGTCTTGACGCGCCTCATCGAGTGAGATGCTGCCAATTGCGAGCACCAGGAAGAAGAACGCTGGCATGACGACGATGGCGGTCGAGAGCGCGAACGGGTTCTTGAAGTGCTGCGAGACCAGGAGCAGCGTGGCTCCACCCAGAAACCCCGGCACACACAGCAGGATGTTGTGGGCGTCGTCGAACATGCGCAGCATGGAAGAAAAGTCGTTGACCACGAGTCCCGTGCTGAGCGCGAGACCCGCGTAGAGGCAGAAGACGCCGATGAAAGCGAGGTAGCCTCCGATCACGGGCATGGGCAAGTACGACGCGAGCGCTGCCAGCTTGAAGCGCCCCATGACGACGAGACAGACCCCCAACGAGGCCGTGGCGATGCCGATGGTGACGATGGTGGTGGCCACTTTGGCTTCTGGAGACACGTCGTCTCCGAGCGACGTGCAGATGGAGGTGGCCATGGCGCTGAGGAAGATGAGGCCAGCGTCTTGGACTTGGCCGATGGCGAAGGGCATGGAGCTCATGAGCGTGAATAGGACTTGGTGCACGGCGCTGGAGAAGATGACGAGCTTGGAGAGCGCCGGTATGAAGTTCGCGAAGGTGTGGTGGCTGAAGATGATGACGGCGTATCCGTACATGGTGGGGATGGCTCGGATGGCGTTGACGACTCCGTAGAGCAGCGCGTTAGCGATCTGCTCCATCTGCTGCCTGCTGATCTCGTTACGCGTTTTGTTAACAGACGGCGTTCCGGTGGTGGAGAGCAACGGCTGGCGGTCGACCTCGCCGATGCACTCGTCCGCTGCCTGGCACGCCGCTGGGTTCACGACGCCAGTCTGCGCGACGGCTCCGTACATCTTGGGGTAGCCTCGCATCGCCGGCATCGCGCCGCCGCCGCCAACGAGTTAAAAATGGTTGATGGCAGTTCGGCCAGCAAATCGGAGGTAACCATCTTGACGATGCGTTGAAGACGGGGACAAAATTGATGATCGCCAGCGCGCCTTGAGTCAGTGCATAACTGCCGGATCCCAGCCTCCAACGGCGGAACAGAATGATCCTTCAGCCTGGAGTTCAGGACCTCCAATTGAGACTGACACACGGAAATTTGCTGCTGGTATAATAGCAACCAAGTGATCGCTGGGATGGATGCAACTATTAGGGAAGCCTATCAGGGAAACTACCGGTGGTGGACCCAACCTAGGTACTTTATAGTGCATGTTGGCCAGGAATAATCTGAGTGTCGTGTGACGTTTGTACGTTTGTTTAGGGCAGTGACAATAGGTACGGTAGCATCGCGCACAATCAGCGCACGCGCCGCCGCCTTCGGAGCTCTCTGCACAGCACAGCTGTGACAGGCTGTCACTGACAGCAGAGTCTGCAGCTGCGCTTGTGCGGTAAGAGAGTCAGCATAATGCACAGCGTCACCAATGACCCGCTCGTGGCAAATAGGCCTGATAACGTTTTGCCAAGCTGACAACTGCTCGGAAACGTTTTCCCTCAGTTTCAGTTATGCTATATAAACTGTCCGCTAAACTATCGTGGCCCCGCGTTTTCTGTACAACTCACGTACAGAAAACGCGGGGCCACGATACATGTACTACAGAATTATCGTTGACCCCTCCCAAATCAAATGCTATCTGTATAATCAAGTTTTCGGCAACGGAGCAGAGGACGAGGCGGCGCTGGTTGCGAGTGGCAACTTGGGCGTATTTAACGAGGTGCTCGCGGGGCTCTGAAATTGCTCTTGGGGCTGGGGCTGTTGAGCTAGGAGCCCTAGTTCAACCGATGAAGGATATACATCGTATCTCTGCTGGTGTTGCCGTGTAGATGGATGAAACCGCTGCGTTTTTTGCTGGTCTTGCTGCGAAGCTGTGTCATCGTCAGTGGCAGATACAATAGCTTGCATAACCTCCATTACTGGGCGTCGAAGGGCACAATGAAGAATGCCGAACACGAGCTCGATCCAACATGGTCCACTTTAACTGATTAATTTGCTCCAACGCAGCCAAGAGTTGGTTAATTGTGTACAATTAAAACGGACCGGAGGTCTCACAATATCCCTCGTCGTTTCCAAACTGAATCTATGGGATAAACTATCGAGATAGTTTAGAGACTATGGCAGTTTGGCTCGCGCAAACTGAAACCGAAAACGTTTCCGTTTCAGTTCAGTTTACGACAGTTTAGCACAAAACTTTATCAGGCAAACTTTGCCACTGGCAAAGCATCCAACTGCAGTTGCACAACTCTTGAAGGGCAACCTAGGCGTAGGGGTACGGGGCTAGGTGAAGGTTTCGGACTCCAATGGACTCCATTGGAGTCCGGCCCCCTCCATTGAATGGAGGGGGCCGGTGCCCCGGATGTTCGGAGCTCGGGGCCTGGTGGCAATGGTTGCCGACGCTCGCCATTGTCGCCCAGAATGTTTTTCGTCGAATAACCGTTTACTGTGTGCTGAGCTGACTAAATATGTATATAGCGGTAGCACTGTTATTATAACAACAGTACATATGGCAGAAATATTGACACAATCTGGTGTTGTCAATCGTAACCGATGTCATGGCCCTCAAATCCTGAAATTGGAGGGAGTCGACAGGAAACCTATCGCCCAGCTAAACCCCTCACCCCCCCTGTCGGGCTTAACCCTATAGGGCCGAGCGAGATGAGACCATGGTTGGTCCTGGGTTTAAGCCCGCGTGCTCCGCACACGGACCTTAAACCACAAGCGTTGTTTCGGCTTGCCGAGCAAGTTGGGCTTCACCCCCTCCAATATTGTGATGTAGAAAAGGACGACTTGCATTCACTCTTAAGTCACATACAAACTTTAAGTGATCGAGATTGTGGTAATAGTCACTCTCCAGTACATATTTCGTCATTCTTGAGCCCATCCCGTTTAGCATGTATTACCTCAAACAACAGTAAACATGATTTGTTGGATACCGGTGTGCAGCTGTGGCGCGCTGAAACAGTGAGTATGCAAGCTTTCCATAATTCAGTGAAAATCACTGAGATTTGTCTATCTTTTCTAGATTGTCTCAGTAGGCGCTTAGTACTAGCAGCCCTCTGCAGCTTACAATTTCCAAGTATAAACGCGAATCGTATAGTATTATACTTCTTCTGCACCTCATGTGGAGGTTAGGTCCATTGGGCGAGTTGCTCCGTGAACGGAATCATCGTGATAAACGCTTCCCGAGAAACTACACGAGACACAAGTAGGTACGGCTGCTGTAGTTTGTTCGCGGATGCAACTTTTGATTCCATCACGACCATTGCTTGAAGCGTTTCGCCTTGAACCTTATACACTATAGACCCAACTGCGCAAACGAAAGGAAATTGCTCGATCTTTGCTTTCACAAAGCGTTTTGATCCGTTGGGAGCTTGCGGTAGAGATATCGATGCCTTTTTGTTTTCGAGCACTCGCTGTTCTTCACGAGAACTGCGAACCCCCTGGGCCACAAAGCCCGGGTCCCCAATTATGGAAATTCCTCATGCAAGTTGTCCGTGGTTGCTGTGGTGTTGTTGCGGCGGGAATCGCCGGAAGATAGCATGTTGTTCTGTAATCTGTAAAGCTGCGAGCCCTTGAGAGTGACTACATTGTGCTTCCACAATCTCGAATTACTTAAGTTTGAAGGCAGAGCGAATGTATGGTGTCTTTTGTTAAGTACACCATAATCTTGGAGTCGGCAAACCGAAACAACGCCTGTTGTTTAAAATCTGTGTGCGGAGCGTGCGGGCTTAATCCCAGGACAATCCATGATCTCATCTCGCTCGGCCGTATAGGGTTAAGCCCGACAGGGAAGGGTTTGACTCACTTGAGGGGTTTACATGTACTGTTAGCTGGTTCAGGATTTGAAGGTCGGCTACAATTGACAACTCCAGATTGTGTCAATATTCCCTTTGGGGAAGCTCCAAATCATGAAACTGGGACTTACGCTGGCCGTAACAGCGTTTATTCCATGACGAACCAATAGTTTTGGTTGGTTTGGGTTGCCGTGCCTCTTGCTTGGAGCTACCTTTCACTTTTCATCTCTCCACACCAACGTCGCACGCACAAGCTCGTTTAGAATGGTCTCAGTCGTCTCCATCACGCGTGGCACCAGCCGAACGAAGCTTACCAACATCAGTTCTCCTTCTCGACCCTTGCTACGTAGCACAATATCAAGATCTATGGGCAGCAGCGTGTTCAGCGCGCAACGATCAGCCAAGATCGCTAACGCGCTGCTCTACGGAGTCGTCAACGCCATCCGAGCCATCCCCACCATGTA
>LGTU01000166.1:0-48692 GCA_001314425.1 Phytophthora pluvialis
GCTCGGATATGATGTCCTGGTCTGTGTCAAGTCGCGTTGCTTCGATTTTCGACAGTGCCTCCAGCAAGACATCCTTCAACCCCTTCATCTCACAGAGGATAGACACGCGAGGGGGCTCCAGTCGGGCGAATACGTGCCTCAGCGCAGCCATCACCGGTTCTAATTCGTGTCGTGAGACTTGATATTAGGTTCTCGTCTTGGAAGATGGGTGTCTCAAACACGTGGTGCTGTGGTGAGAGTGTGGCCTTCAAGCAAGATGAATGGTAGATTAGGGACGCCAAACAGTATTCGGCAATGTACTCGAGTCTTTTGGGCAACTCACGAAACATCAACTTCATACCGTTTTCGACGCTCTCGTCGCGTGTGTCAAAATGCGGTGCTAAAGTTGAAGACTTGTAGCTTCCAGTTGGCAAACCTGCCACAGTACGACCAACGTGCATGTCACCGGCAGCCTCGTACCGCAGATATGTGTTCTGCACACCTCCAAGTGACCACCCCGCTCGTAAATGGACCGCTGTAGATGACGGACATGCCGTCAATCCTGATGAGCAGAACGTCGCTGCACCTTTTCGCATTGAGTGCGTCCCCAGTTCGGTGGCATCGAGTCCCTGACGCTTCAACTCGATGGCTACATCGTCTTGTGCCAGTAACCAGGGCCAGCATTTTCGAAAGCGCTCATACTGGTTGCTGTCGGGGAAGAGGAGGTCGCTTCCGTCGAAATTCGAAGCCGCCCAGTACAGGCCTAAACCTACAATTGGCATATACTAGGCTGCAGTGGGTTAGCGTAGATATGGCGAGGGTCTCGCGGGCGGTCACCTCCTTGATCGTTCTTCGTGTGTGCGAAATAAATCTGCAACGCGTCGCCTCTCCACTCCATGTGCGAGTGACGGATCCCAAACGCATTCGACGAGCGGCACATTAGGTTCCACGCGATGACCATGTATGCATGAGCAAATGACATCTGCTTGTTTGAGTGCGCCAGCATCTTTTCACACAAGAAGATGTACAGGTCGAACATGAGCGGGTCCTTGNCGCCAGCATCTTTTCACACAAGAAGATGTACAGGTCGAACATGAGCAGGTCCTTGCCTGTCTTCACGGAGCTCTCACCATTTGCCGCGTCCTTGGCAAGTTGTGCTTTAGGCCCTTGAAGTAGTTGGTAAGTTCAGACTCCAACTTCTTGTGCATGGTATGCCCATAGTCACGAAACAGGTTGAACAGCCCCGCTCGGTGGGTGTTCAGGGCGGAGTAACTTAGCGCACCACCGTCCTTTCGCTCCAGCGTCACAAGCCACGTGACGAAGTCTGCTGCGTCAAGAGCCTCAAAGTCGAGAGGCACGACGCTGTGATCCTGAGTGACGAGCTCCTTGAGGCGAGTGCGCAGCTGCTGCAGGGTGTACACATTGGTGTTCCCGAGGACCTCGAGAACAGGTTTGGGCACGAGGTGCGACTTGTTACGGATAATCCAAGCGAGGAAGCAACAGTAAGAGTTCTGGTACGTGGCCTTTGAACGCGCGGTGACGGTGTTATCGCGAATATCACGTACGGTTTGCTCTAACTTCTCCCAATCGTGACCTTCCATTCTGGTTAGACAAGCGGTTTGACTTCTTCTGCGTGAATTGCGATATGCAGCTGCGCCGATCCATCAAACAGGGGGGGCGAAGCGAGGCCTCCGAAAAAGTCAGACGCTGTGTCTAACGCAACTACCGATGTGGTCCACATTGTCTTACGAATTTTGGAGAATGAATTTTAAAACTATATTATTTTAAAATAATGAAGTGAACGAAATGTACTTCATTACCAATTAATTAGTTGAACTTGCTGCTTGTTGTCTAAGCTTACTTAGACAGCAGAGTCTAACCAGCAGCAGCAGACTTCCACTGTGGACCTGCACAGCGGGTGTAGCCATGTTGACTGGAGCGCCTATCGATTTTTGATTGTATTGCGGCGCGACCAGCGAGTGTGCGAGCAGGATCGACCCACTGGCGGACCCACCAACCACGTCGGAAGTCAATTACTCGAAAGCGGACCGTACTGTCTACGAGTCAGCGAGTGCGCTGACGTACGGCACTGCTTTAGCCGCTGGCCAGCTTGCTGCTGGACCGAACAACGCCGCTGAGCTTGCTGCGACAGACCGCAGTGAGACCCTTTTGCCTCCAGCAGCTACGTATGAGCTGCATCGAACACGGCAACGGAGGGCAGCAGGCCATGCGATGCTCAACGAGAGTCCGGCCCGACAGACCCTGGTCCCACCTGTGGGGCCGGCGTCTGGTTGAGCTCCCAGCAGGGCCCAGTCACTCGCCGCGCGAAACGCCCAGCGAGTCTCCAGCTCGTGCCGCGCATGCGCGATGTTTTCCCGTGCTTTGAGAGCGCGCCCGCCCGAGCCGGCTCGGATGGCTCGTGTATACAACGTGAGTTGTGTAGACGATATCCTCTGTATACAACCAGGCAGCTGTTTCCAGACAACCCCAACGACAAGGGCGAAAACCTTATGGCAGAGACAGTGGCCGACCCATTGGCCCTACCAAGACCGGTACCGGCACCCGGCCAGCCACTCTCAGACAGGTGGCGTCGCTCTCTGGAATAGTGACGCCGAGTTGTGGTTGGCTGGCTACGGGGCGAGTGCTTCGGACCTCGCCGGGACCCCGCACGTAATAACTACGAGAGAGCCGCCTCTCTAGTAGCTGTTTCGTGGCAAACGGCCAGAATATACTGGGTGCAACGCAACCAGTTGCACGCACCAATAGGGCGCACAAGTCTCGCAGCGCAGCGCACGCTGAGGACCGCGGAGCTCAATGAAATGCTGGCAATGATACACGACGCCAAGTCGTGTATCTATGCCAGCTTTTTCATTGTGACCTCGCAGGCAGTAGCCTCGGCCCTTGCATGCATGGCGGACTCAGGCGTACAGGTCCTCGTATACATTGACGGGAATCAGGCCTGCAAGAATGGAAACACGAGCCTAGAACTCCTTGACTTTCTACAAGAACACGATGTCCCTGTCAAGGTCAGGCCCACAACATCCATGATGCACGAAAAATTCATGTAAGTATACGCATGTATAGTTACCTGTATACGTCTAATTGTAATACTTGGTACTAATTTACTGTGTTTGCGGCTTGGTGGACGGCGCTCTGCTGTTCATCGGGTCAAGCAACGCTAGCGACAGCGGACTAGGTACGCTCCGCCGGCCCAATCCCCGCAACCAAGAAGCTAATGTGTTGCTGCAGGGGGAGCAACACGTACAAGTCAGTAAGTAGCGAGAGAACTTATTGACTGGGATGATACTAACTCGTACATCATATTATGTTCAACAGCAAATGCATTCTTACTCAAGTTCCAGCAGGAGTACAAGGCCGCAAGGCCACTGTCCAGCTTAGCAGGAAAGACAATGAAAGGGCCCCGAGGGTCTTGCTGAAAGGCTCTTTGCCATTTGCAAGACCCTCGGCCCTTTCATTGTCTGTCTCATTAGCGACAAGCGCACGCAACCACATTGCGTTTTTGTAGGCGGCAAAGTGGACGCTCGCGGTCACTTCAAACTGAAGATCGAAACGGCACAAAGCTCACGCGCCTCGTACAAAGCGGCTATGCGCATTATGCGCATTACAGTCGATGGCCAAGGTTGAACCCTGCTCGTCGACCACACAGCCACGCGCGGGCGGGCAGCCCCGGCTGTCAGTGAGAATTCAGCGGTGCGCAGCGCACGAGAAGCTTCCGCATCCAAGCGAGTTCGAGAGCCGCCTCATGGCGGACGTTGACACGCACTCGTCGTCGTCGTCGGACGGCGGCGGCGACGTGTTCCTCTCGCCGCGCTCGTCCGTGGCCAGCAAGCGCAGCGTGCAGTCGGTGCCCACGGTGCGCGAGAGCGGCGACGACCAGCGCCAGCCTGAGACGTGGGTCGGCGAGGGCCTCATCGACCGCCTCAGCGACGTGGTCTACGCAGAGATCGTCAAGGAGTCGCTGGCCGTGCAGCGCGGCGCGCCGCCGTCGGCAGCGGACGCCACCAAGCTCAGCGACTTCCTGGCCAAAACGTACCCGGCCGAGGGCGCAGGCGACGCCCCCAAGAAGGCGACGCAGCGCCGCCGTAAGCTGCTCGACTTCCTGGCCAACGACGTCGGCGAGCGCTACCTCAACGGCGTTTACAAGGACGAGGAACGCGCGGCCAGCGAGGACGAGACGGGCCTGGACGAGCTCGACAGCGACGACGAGCCCAAGTTCGAGCACGCCGAGGACCTGCACAAGCTCGGCAGCCGCTCGGCGCGCGCCAACAGTCGGCTGCTGGCCTTCCTGGCCCATGAGCAGGAGGACAAGCGCCACAAGAGAGATGGCTACCAGCCCTTCTCGTCGGCGCACTCGGCCCCGGCCTCCACCGAGCCGCGCAACAAGTTCGTGACCAAGGTGGTGCCCCAGAAGTCGCGCATGATGCTGTTCAACCCCGGCGAAGTCGACTCCTCGGAGCTCAGCCAGGTGGTGGCCTTGGAGGCTGAACGCAAGCAGAAGGCACGCGCTGACAAGGAGCTCGCGCGCCAGAAGGTGCGTCAGTTCCTGCTCGAAGAGGAGCAGGAGCACGCCAAGCGTAAAGGCTCGGGCAATGAGGCGACTATCAAATCGGTGGACGAGTCCACTGTGCGTCGAGAGACGGTGGTGGACGACTACGGCAAGGTCAACCTGCTTGATTACTTGGATCGCGTGGTCGATGATGGTCACCGCAGCCGCAACGGCGGCAGCGTGCCGTCCGAGATGGACGAGTCTGGTCCAGCGAGTGAGGCGTCGTCTCCTAGATCAATTGCGTCCTCGCTTGAGGCGGACACCAGTACCCCCTTCACACAGGGCGGTGACGATGTTGTGTCGCCGCCGACGCCGGGCACGCTGTCGGGAATGGGCAGTCGCTTTGCGCAGTTCCTGCACCGTGGCGGCTCGTCGAATGGAGCCGAGGACGTCAACACGCCGCGTGCTCGTCGACTCCTCCCTCCTTCGCCGCTCCATTCCAAGTCGAGCGAGAAGATGAGTCTCGAGGCCGCCTTCCACGCTACCAAACCGCCTGATCTGGCTGCCGCTCCGGCCGTCTACAGTGCAACCTCTGCGCGCATGACGCCGCTGCTGGCGACGCTAGACCAGATCGCGCACACGTGCCAAAAGAACGAGCTGTCGGAGGTGTCGATCGCTCGCATCTCGACCCTGCTGACATCCATTAACCAGATCATACGCGATGATATTCAGAAGCACCGCGGTCAGCCCAACCGCGTCGTTCGGCGACTGTCTGGCGCGCACTGGGTGAAGAGTGAGCACGAGCTCCACGAACAGGAGAAACCGCGCAGAGCTCCGATGCCTCCTCCGAAGCCGGTTGCGGAGGTCCCGCGTGAACCTACTCCCGTTGTGTCCGCTTCCGCCACGGTGGACAACGCGAAAGTGAAGGCCGGACCGGGCGTCCTGAACGCGTTCAAGTCGTTTGATGCGGCCCAGAACCTGATTGAAACCCTTTCTAGCTTCAACAAGCTTCTGACCGAGTGTGGTCTCAGCGGTGTGAAAGTGGACGAGCCGTGGCGCGTGTACAACCACATCAGGGCGGCCGTGTACAGCAAACTGGGTTTCCGTCACAAGCAGCTCTTCAAGCTCCTCGATGCGCGCTTTAACATGGACGTTTACAAGCGCAAGCCAGCTGCCAAGAAACGTGTGTGCATTATCGGCGCTGGGCCCGTTGGCTTGCGTGCTGCGGTGGAGGCGGCACTGCTGGGTGGTCAAGTGGTGGTGTTGGAGAAGCGCAAGCACTTCAGCCGAGAGAACATTTTGCACCTGTGGCCGTGGGTGGTGCAGGATTTAACGGCGCTTGGGGCGAAGGTGTTCTTCCCCTCGTTCTGCCACTCGACTGCGTACTTCCACGTCGGCACGCGCCAGCTCCAGGTCATTCTGCTGAAGGTTGCGCTGCTTGTCGGCGTGACGGTGTACTCGTCGACAGCGTTTGAGTCGGTGATTTCCCCAAACTCAGAGGAGAGCGACAACAAGCCGTTCTACACCGTAGCAACACAGCCGCAGATTCCCTGGATGGAGTTCACTGCGGTGCTCGGTGCCTCGGGTACCAACGACAAGCTGGCTGAGCCCGCCGGCATCAACCGGTTCGTGTTCAGCCGCAAGGAGGCGCTTGGCATTGTGTGCTACTTCCAGAACCTTGGCACGACGGAGGAGAAGAAGGTGACGGAGTTCTCGTGGACCATCCAGTTCAAGCAGCAAATGTTTGCGAAGATGCGCGAGATCGGCGTTGACCTGGAGAACATTGTTTATTATCGTGGCGAGATGCACTATCTCGTCATGACCCCGAAGCGCCAGAACCTGCTAGATCAACAGGTTCTCAAGGCGAATCACCCGGAGCCACAGGACTTGGTACAGGACGACAACATCAACAAGAGCACGCTGCACGAGTACGTTAAGCGTGTCGTGACGTTCCTGGGTATCCCGAAGAAGGCCGAGTTTTCTCGTATCCGCATGTTCGACTTCAGCTCGCGCACTCGCGCCGACAAGGCCGCGAGTATCCTCACATCCCAGGGCAAGAAGCTCTACGTTGGTCTCATCGGTGACTCGCTGATTGAGCCGTTCTGGCCTGAGGGTGTCGGAACCTGCCGCGGTTTCCTGGGTGCGCTGGACGGCGTGTGGATGGTGGCCCAGATCGGCAAGAAGGCGGACGAGCAACTGCTGGCCGATCGCGAAATGGCCTACCGTGTCATCCAGCACGTGTCAGGCTTCCGCCGCGACGACTTGCAGAAGAACGTGCGCAAGTACACGGTCGACCCCAAGTCGCGCTACACGGTCAAGTTCCCGCAGTTGTGTTAAGAATTGTGATTCATGTCGAATATAAGCCCCTGCATTAGCTTTCTACACGTTTGTCAGAAGACGTCAAGCGAGCAAAGGTTCATTCCCGGTATTTCGTGCCTGTGAATGGTGTCCACAACTATATACTGAGCTACCTGTAAGTTGACTGCTGGGTAATTCAGCAGTCATTAGCAAACAAACATACGCTCTTTTCGGTAAGAGCCCAGCAGACGTGGAGTCTTATCCCGGCTGCCTGTGGTCGGGGTTGCTGTGTCTCTAGCACTGAGTGCAAGTATTGTGTGATGACTGTGTCCTTATTACGGTGAATTCTCAGCTTCGACACCCTGCCAGGTGGTATGGTGAAGGGGTCTGTTGCATTTCACGGTTGCGCCTGCCCGGGAGAGTCCGGCTGAAGACGAGATTGTCACGGCTGGCCTGAGAGGCACAGTCCGCTGACCTCAGTTCGGATTCTGCAGTGGTTGTGCAAGGCCCTCGTCAGAGCTGCGTAGGTAGGTGGCACTTTGGTACAATGGGGACACGAGACCAAGCGAGTGTGACGACATCGACTCCGTTAACCACCAAACGCAGTCTGCGCAAGCTGGACCGCAGGCCTCCTGTCCACGGCGGATCTCGTGACTCGATCAGTGCTGGGGATCGCCTCAGCGATGTTGACGCTCACAACCAACATCGCCGACAGCTATTGGACTACTTGTCGGTCGATGTAGGTGATAATGGCTACAGAGAGGAGGTCGGTGACGACAGTACCGACGGTGAAGACGGAAGATTCTACAGCGACGAACCCCGATGCACGAGACACCAGTCGGTCCCGTACACGTCAGCTCCGGCGGGCTGCGGGCGCGCGGCAATAGCGAACCCCAACGAGATCAACTCGGAGCAGTTGGTTCAGATTGTGGCGGAGGAGGCCGAGCGCAAGCAGAAAGCTCGCGCAGAGAAGGAATTGGCCTGGCGAAAGGTGCGTCAGCTCCTACTCGAGGAAGAAGAGAAAGCATCGTCACGTTACGACTCGAGTATCGACAGCACTAGCAAGTCCGTGGACTCGTCACACGGCGAGACTGAACACGAAGACAACATCAACACGGTCCAACTGCTGGACTCCTTGGCGGGATCAGGAGAAGACTTCTCTTACAACCGCAGCGTTTCGTCCGATGTGGACTCAGCGCCAGTCGTTGACTCGTCACTTGCCCAGTCGCAAGTTGCAGCACCGGACATCACCTCCAGCACTGTTCCCACCAAGGAGGTGAAAGAGCAGTCGCAGCCGACGTTCGCACGGCACTTGGACCGAATGGGTAACAAGATCACGAAATTCCTGAGTCGTGGGCAGGCATCAGACGATGAAAGCAACGATCTTCCCAAGCCTCGGCTCTTTCAACCGTCTTCTCCATATCATGGTAAGGCCAAGCAGGAACCGTTTGTTGCTGGCAAATCGTCGGTTCGACTGGCGCTGCTAGCGACACTGGAGCAGGCTACCCGAACTGTTCAAAGGACGGAGCTTTCCGAGGCGTCGATGGCGAAGATTTCAGCTCATTTGGCCTCCATTGACCTGATCGCGCGCGAGGATATGAACAAGAAGAGCCGCGAGCTGAACCGAGGACTCCGTCGGCATTCGAGCACGCAGTGGGCCAAGAGCGACAACGACTCGAGTGACCAGGAGAAGGATTTCCGAGACCCGATGCCCCCAGCGGGAGAATCACCTTCCGAGTACTTGTCGATCCCGTCTGCTCCTCCAGCTGCTGTTGAGACCTTGCAGTCCAGAGTGGGGTCGACAGTGTTAAACTCCTTCAAGGCGTTTGACGCGGCCCAGGACTTGGGTGACACACTGGCAGCTTTCAGCAATCTGATCAACGACTGCGGTCTCAACGGTATCCAGGTGGACGAGCCGTGGCATGTGCTCTATCACATCAAGGCGGCTGTTTACGGCAAGCTGAGCTCCCGCCACAAGCAGCTCTTCAAGCTCCTCGATGCGCGCTTCAACGTGGACGTTTACAAGGGAAAACCAGTTTCCAAGAAGCGCGTTTGCATCATTGGTGCTGGACCAGTCGGTCTCCGAGCCGCTGTCGAGACGGCTTTGTTTGGTGGTCAGGTTATCGTGCTGGAGAAGCGCGAGCACTTTAGCCGGGAGAACATGCTTCGCTTGTGGCCGTGGGTGGTGCAGGATTTGGCGTCACTCGGTGCGAAGGTTTTCTGCTCGCAGTTCGGCAAGTGGAACACGTATTTCCACGTCAGTGCTCGGCAATTGCAGGTCATCCTACTTAAGGTCGCGCTGCTGGTAGGTGTGACAGTGTGCCCATCTACGGAGTTCGAGTCCGTCGTGCCTCCTGGTCTGGAAGAAAATGGGGGCAAACCATTCTACACGGTGGTGACCCAGCCACAGATTCCAGTGATGGAGTTTACCTCAGTGCTTGGTGCTTCCGGCACGAACGACAAACTCGCCCAATCTGCGGGTATCAACCGCTTTGTGTACTGCAACAAGGAGGCTCTGGGCATCGTTTGCTACTTTCCGAACCTCGGAACTTCTGACGAGATGAAAATGAAGGAGTTTTCATGGACTGCTCAGCTCAAGCACCCGATGCTCGACAAGTTGCGCGAGACCGGGTTCGCTGTGGAGAACGTCGTGTACTACCGAGGAGAGATGCACTATTTGGTGATAACCCCCAAGCGTCAGAGCCTGGTGGACCTTCATGTCGTGAACGAGGACCGTCCAAGCGCAACAGATCTGGTCAAGGATGATAACATCAACAGCAGTGCTCTGCACGAGTTCGTCAAGGGCATTGTAGACTTCGCGGGCATCCCCAGAAAGACAGACTTCACTCGCGTCAGTCTGCTCGACTTCAGCTCTCTCACACGCGCTGACAAGGCCGCAAACATCCTCTCGTCACAGGGCAAGAAACTCTACGTTGGTCTCATCGGTGATTCTTTGCATGAGCCGTTGTGGCACGAAGCCGTGGGCATTTGCCGCGGCTTCCTGAGTGCGTTGGACGGCGTGTGGATGGTGGCACAGATCGGGAAGAAAGCCGACGAGCAGCTACTGGCCGACCGTGAAGCCGCGTACCAAGTGACGAAGCGACTGTCAGGCCACCAGCGCGACGAGATGCACAAGAACTTGCGCAAGTACACGGTCGACCCCAGGTCGCGCTATATGGTGCACTTCCCCCGAGTTGTTTAGATGTATGAAAAGCTGTAGCGTCGACAAGTGTGTATTTCAACGGGCGTCGTACGCGTTAACGTCAAGAAAAACAGAGCATTGATTTCGCATTTCACAGCTACAGACCGATAGTCGGGGACCAAAAAGCATGTTGAAGTGAGGTATTTCAGACCAAAACCTGATGTTGTCCAGCACAAATTTCAAATCTATCTCGAGTGGCGGGAACATTTTGGTCGCCCTACTGAAGCCCAGCTAGAAACGCGCGCGAGAATGGAGGAGGACGAGGACACGTACGGCTTCGGGTCCTTCTCGGACCTGTTCGGCGCGGGGCCGGCGCAGGCCGCCAAGCGGCTGGACCTGGGCGCGCTGAGCCGCTTCTGCATGTCCGAGCGCCTGCTCTCGCGCTTCCAGCAGCAGCAGCGGCGGCGGGACTGCGTCCTGTTCCCGCACGTGGCCGCCAAGTTCGACGGCGTGGCCATCGACGGCGGCCTGGGTGCGCTGGGCGTGGCGCCGCTCGAGGGCGGCGGCGTCGTGTGGCTGCAGACGGCGCAGTCGGACTCGGACGCGCTGGAGCGGCGCACGAAGGAGCTACGGGACATCACGAACCGCCGGGAGCAGAGCGAGGACGAGCACAAGTCGGCGGCCGCGCTCTTCGTGGCTGTGAAACACGTGGCCGCCGTGCAGCCCACAACAGTGCAGAACACGGTCCAGGGCGTGGAGCTGAAGCTGGGGGACGGCAACAGGCTGGAGCTGACGTTCATGCCCGGACCCTTTGCAGGCCCCACACATCGAGATGAGTTCCTAGAGGTGCTCAAGAAGCAGATGAGCAGCGGTGGCAATAAGGAGGAGACGCAGCGGACTGATGGGGAAGCGGCGCACTCTCCAAGTCGACGTAGTGACGCAGCGTCGGAGTCGAGGAGGAAAGCTGCAGGTTCGAAGACGCCGTCGGACAGGAGGACGCCCAAACGTGACGGTGCCGAGCAGAAGGAAGAGCTCCGTCAGCTTGTACGGAGATATACAACGCTGGATCAATTGAGTGGGGAAGGACTGGGAATTGCCGAGCAGGTGCATGCTAGAACTGGCTACCATTTAGGACCCACGACGAAGGACGCGCCCAAGTTTTCAGTAGATTCAGAGTACCGCAAGAGGACGGTGGAGAGGCTGACGGGTTTTCTTAAACGGATGAACCAGGAGTGGAGCGAGGCAGACGCGCATCGTGAGCTGCACACGAAGGCCAAGCATTCTAGAAACGAGGACGACCTGTTCGAGTACACGGACACAGTGACTGGCGTGCAGATCCCGCCACGGACGTATGAGCAGCGGTACCTGGAGTACGTGAAGGCGCACGAGGTGAACCCTGTGCTTCACATGTTTCCGGTCCAGGAAAGGGCAGCAAAAGGAGAGAAGTCGACTCAGGGTGGCACTGCACAATCGATGCATCGATCCATGTCGGTAGGAGCCCCAGGACCTGACGAGAATGCAAGATCGCTTTTCTTGGCGACACTAGGCATTGACATCAGCTCAAGCTGCATTATTGATATGGATTTCTTCTCATTCGGAGCAGCAAACGCATTGCCGGATGTACCAACCTGCAGAGGTGAAGATGCAGCGTTCCGGGCTGCTGTGAATAGTGCTCGGGCGAATCTATGGAACAGTTGGGGTTCCACATTTGCTCAAGTGCCTGCGAACCGCGCAAACCATGTTGGGCATGATAACTCCAGAAGCCAAACTCAGTCTACAGTCAGCGTTCCAGGTAAGCAGTGCACTCATGGAGTACGGGTTGCTTTCAATTTAGTTCCACTAACTTGTCTGCCATACTGGTTAGACCACTCAGCAACGCGAAAACGACTTCGAGATAGGCGGCGAAGCCTCGCACTGCCTAACTCGGATGATCTTCAATCAACTGTTGGGGAACATGCCGCCAAGAGTTCACAAGCTGCGAGTGGCAATTGCACAGCCTCAAGCGGTGGTGACTCTCGTGAGCCACGTACAAAGCGGAGTCGACCCACGGCACACGAACCGGACACAGCACAAAAATCTCGACGCAAGGCTCGGCGACAGAGTATCATAAGCACGGTGGAATTACCTTCGGCTGTGGTAGCTGAAGGCGAGAAACAAGTGCCTGACCAACGCAAGACCCCTCAAAGCTCGCGCAAATCTCGGGGACCGAGACATCCTGCTAATGGGTATGCTCGTGAGACCAGCTCACTCGAGATGGTGGGAGATGACGACTCAGACTTGTGCCAGCTTTGCTATAGTGAGCAAGCGCTGGTGCACATGAAGCCTTGCGATCACGCTGTGTGTACCCCGTGCTGGTCGCGGTTGTCACCATCGTCAGGAAAGAATGGGACAACCTCGCGCCGAGTGTGTCCCTGGGATCGCGAGGTGGTGACGAAACGGTAGCAATGATACCAATTGTAATCAAGCTGCAGTATTTGCGGTGAACTGAAGTTGTGTCTATCGTGGGAGTTTCGGCATGCGAGGTGATGACTGTCATGAGCTGGTCGCTGTGCATTGAAGAACTAGGTAAAATGGCCAGGCAGCAGGTGGCTGTGCTTTCGAGGGGTAAGCGTGGGCAGTGGGCTTTCACATTAGTAGTTCGAAGGCTAATGTCCTCTTTCTTGCAAAGATTGCCGGCCTCCGAACAAGCTGGCAGTGAGTACGAAGCAAGCCTCGGCTACTGCGGAAAGGCTGTTGCAGTGGAAAAAGCGCAATGATGCCAAACGTGAGTTCTTGTTGATCGATGTGAGTGTACGGAAAACACACTTGCTGAGGACTCATTGCACGTATTCAGGCGAGGTGCAAGCGAGGCTTCAAGAAGATGCACGAATGGAAGAGGAAGATCGTTTGCTGTCGCTGTCCAAGGGTCTTCCGGTGGGTCGGGTGCAAGCTGCTGCTCTTCGCAACTACGAGGCTGCCGACAAGCTCCGTTGGAAAAAGTTGATGCTTCAATCGATTGCAGAGCAGCAGCAGCTGGATGAGGAGGCCGAATGTACATTTCGACCGCGCTTAGTTGCGCGGCCTCGGCGTTTAGCGACTACGGCGAGTTGGTTGTCAAAGCCGTGCAGACCTTCGTGTGGAGCAGCATCAGCCCCCAAGAACATGGCAGACCAGCCAAGAATGCGCTCAGCTGTGCTGCGAAACAGAGGTCAACCTGCCGCTGGGAAGAATGGAGACGTTTTCGAGCGTTTGTACAAACCTCAGGCAGACACAACAGCAGCTACGACAATACATCAGCATGACAGGACGGCGAGGCGAATATCGTCTCAAGCGGAGGCTGCATTCATCGCGCGGCAGGAACGTGATCAAGTGGGTCGGCAGGTACACTTCAACTTTGTCATATGCGGTGATTCTGTTGGCCTGGCTGATTTAACCAGCTTTGCTTGACAGCGTCGACGATCGGAGCGTGCGGCTCAGAAGCGCTATCCCCACAGGCCGAGGCTCTCGCGGCACACGCAGGAAATTTGCGCTGCGCTGCGCGAGGGTGAAACTGATGAGCTCGCTGCTCGTCGAAGCACTCGAACCCCACACAGCAGACACGATACACGATTCCTGCGTGCACCAGCAACGTCTACATGCAATCCGACTTCGCTTCTGCGCCATTCTCGTCGCTCATCGAAGCTTTGCAGCAGCAGGAGCAGCGCATGCGATGCATGACCAAGTGTGCCTAGAACTACTAGGAGGAAAACAGTGTTCAGCGCTAACCTATTTCATTTCATCCTTAACCATTTCCTAAGCTAATGACGAAACATGTGAAACAGTGGAATGGGCAACTGCTCGCATCCGCTGCACAAGTCCGTAAGAAGAAGGGACGGTTGACAGCAGGCGTCAAGAGTGAAGTTCTTCTCTACGGACTGTGCTGGGACCGAACACGACAGCGCCGATTCCACCCCACTCTCCATCGCTGGAAAGCTGACGGCGGAGTGATTTCTCGTAGCGGCCAAGTGCTGGGCAAATAATAAGCAGCAGACAATATACACATCATCCGGCTCCCAGCACCTTACAGCTCGAGCTCCTTCACCGTTTCCCACGTGAAATCCGCATCCTCGCGGCCAAAGTGGCCGTACGCGGCGGTCTTCTGCATCACCGGGCGCTTCAGATCCAGCGTCTTCTGGATCATGCCAGGACGCAGGTCGAAGTTCTTCTTGATGATCTCCACCAGGTCGTCGTCGGACAGACCCTCCTTCACCGTACCGTACGAGTCGACGTGGATCGACAGCGGGTAGGGCACACCGATGGCGTACGAGAGCTGCACAAGGAGACGCTTGGCAAGGCCCTTGGCCACCACGGACTTGGCGACCCAACGGGCGGCGTACGCGGCCGAACGGTCGACCTTGGTCGTGTCCTTGCCGGAGAAGGCACCGCCACCGTGGGCGCCCCAGCCGCCGTACGTGTCGATGATGATCTTGCGGCCAGTGAGACCGGCGTCGCCGTGCGGGCCACCGATGACGAAGCGTCCAGACGGGTTCAGGTGGTACACCGTCTTGTCGTCCAGGTACTTCTCCGGGATGACGGTCTGGATGACGTGCTTCATGAGGTCGGCGGCGATCTGCTCGTTGGTAACGTCGTCGTTGTGCTGGGTGGATATGACCACAGTGTGCACGCGCTGCGGCACCATGCGGCCGTCCTCCTGCTTGTACTCGACGGTGACTTGGGTCTTGCCGTCGGGGCGGATCCAGTCGAGCGTGCCGTTCTTGCGCACCTCCGTGAGCTTGGAGCCCAGCTTGGTGGCCAGCACGTGCGACAGCGGCATGAGCTCGGGCGTCTCGTCCGAGGCGTAGCCGAACATGATGCCCTGGTCGCCGGCGCCGACGTCCTCGTCCGTGACTGAATCCACGGACTGGGCGATGTCGGGCGACTGCTGCTCGATGGCCACGATGACGTTGACCGTCTTGTAGTCGAGGCCCTTGGCGGGGTCGTCGTAGCCGATCTCCTTGATGGTGTCGCGGATGACCTTCTCGTAGTTGACGATGGCCTTGGTGCTGATCTCGCCGAAGATCATGACCATGCCCGTCTTGGCGCACGTCTCGCAGGCCACGCGCGAGTTCGGGTCCTCCGCCACGCAGGCGTCCAGCACGGCGTCCGAGATCTGGTCGCAGAGCTTGTCCGGGTGGCCCTCGTTCACGGACTCGGACGTGAACAGGAACGTGCGGTCCTTGGGGGCGGCGGTCTGAGTCATCTTGAGCGCGTGGGGGAGGTCTCGGGAGCGAGTGTGGGCGCCTGCAAGCAAATTCCAGAATGAGATCGCTGCCAGCCATGCGGGTCGGTTTCCAGCGGGGTAAAACCTCGGGGAAGCAGAGCCTGAAGGCGAAAAACCTCGGCCTCAGAATGCGTGGTGGACCCAGCGCGGCGAGCTTTCAGCCAATCGCCGAGCCGCGTCGAGGCACGCGGGCCAATCGAAGGCGCGCTCGGCATCCGGTCAGAGGGCCCACACCACACTCCCCGAGGACGGCGCAACGCGCACAATAGTCGCTATTGAAACGTCTTGGTCTGGCCGCGCCTCACGTCGCGGGCCTCCGCCCCATGTTGCTGACGTGGCCTACCCGCGCGCACTGGCCGAAAATGGCTTCACGCTGGACTTGCCATGCTTGCAAAGCTCTTGGCACCACCCATTTCCAGTCCGCAGGCCCATCCTGGCAGATCCATTTCTTTTCGACCAATCGTACGCAACACGCGCACGGTGCCAACTGCGTGTTCAAGGACGTGATATTGTATCAGAGCGGCCGCCTGTATTATAGCTTGTAGCTCGTCCATAGCTCGCATCGTGTATTCGCCCACTGGTTGCGGACACCTCGATGCGAGTCGTAACTACAGACAGTTATGACACAACCGATACTAACAGCGGTCTGCGGGCAGGCTGCTGCTGCAGCGCTTTTTTTTTTAACGTTTCGTGACGGCACGCGACTCCGACCGCGCGAGCTACGATTTGCTGGTGATGAGCGAGCCAGTGAGCAGCACCGGAAATGTTACAGCTCAGTTTTGATCGTCAACCGTCGAGTCGAGTTGGATCGATAGCATGGCGTTGCAGTCTAAAGCGTAAGGTGTCGTCGAGGTATGTTAAGAACCGATGCAAGCGTTTGGTAGCATGATCTATGATATGTGTAGAGAGAGCTACAACCCTCTTCGATGCTGGCCGGCGAGACGTGGCCACTTGTCCCGTCACTACTGATCTACCGTAGGGTAAATATTTGGCCACCGAATTCCAATTTTGGTCCTATCTCCACTGAAATAGTGAAAAACATAAATTTTGTAACTAGATACCATGACTGGACCAAAATATCACTTGGGCGACCACTAGCCAAGCCGCCATGAACAGCGTGCTGTCGGCGTTGACATGGGGCACCTGGGACGACGCCGAGTGGGGCCCCGCAAGCGATGCAGCTGGTCCAGCCTCCACCGTAGTTGCTGCGCCTGCAGATGCGTCCCAGAAGCAGCGGAGCCTCCGCAAGCTGCGCAAGAAGGGGCTGCAGGCGCCCAAGAACTCGCAGCTCTGGTTCGAGGAGCTGCTGGAGCGCGTCGAGGACACCTCGTTCGGCCGCAGCAAGGCCAGCTACCATTGCAACCCGCTCAGGTGTCTGCACGAGTCGGGCGGGGCTTGCGTCGATTCAAAGGAGGCGCAGCAATTGGTGCAGGGCATCCCCTGGGCCGACCTGCCCGACGGAATCCACCCACGAGACGGAAAGCTGCCGGCACAGCGAGCAAGAAACAAGCGACAGCAAGTGGACAACCTCGCAGTCTTCTTGCAGCGTATACTGAGGTATCTCTCTCTCTCTCTGTACAGTAGTTATGATTATTTGCTAACGGTGTTTGATGCTGCTCTATCTAGACCGGGCGATGTGGTTGTGGAGTTCTGCGCAGGCTCCGGGTACGTGGCGTTGCCGCTTGCTTGTCTCTTCCCTCAGTGCGCATTCGTCTTGCTTGACAAGAAGGAGCCTTCGCTCGCTATCGGTATGCAACACTGCCGCATGTTGAAGCTGTTTGCCCTATTTAACTGACGCGTGCTGTGTGGTGCGTCTACTGCTTTTCAGCTGAAGAGCGGATTGCTGCTGCCCAGTTGACCAACGTGGAGATTTTCTGCGGGTACATCGATGACTACCACAAGTCTTTCGACGTGGGCATTGCGCTGCACGCTTGCGGTGAGGCCACCGACATGGTGATGCAGAAATGTCTTGCGGAGCGGGCCGCATACGTACTAGCGCCGTGTTGCGTCGGCAAGATTAAGCTGAGTGACCTGGCCTACCCTCGTTCTGCCACTTTGGCTGCACAGCTCTCACGCACCGAGTATGAAGTGCTAGCGAAGGCTGCAGACTTTGGCCACTCGAGCAGTGCTGCCGTGACGCACACCGACATCAACCGTAGACGTCGACGCTGCAAGACGCTCCTTGAGAGTGATCGCAACATGCGCGCCGAGGAAATGCAGTACGATACGTTCATGTTCGTTATGCACCCGCCTACGGCCACTCCCAAGAACGACCTGTTGGTGGGAATTCCACGCAACCTTTCACCTGATGCTGATCAAGGCACAGCCGCGGACGCCGATAGACTGTTCCAACTCGAATGCGAGGACACGCTATCGACGGACTCACTCGTACGCAAAGCAATGCTGAGTGCGTAGACAAATCATAGACTGCATGTTTGCCTTGAGATGGCACGGTGCGTTACATTTTGGTGACCTCGGGTGTTAAATCGTTATCGAGATGCGTGGGATAACGATGCTTTCACTCGCTGCAACAGCTCGCGAGTATCGGGTGACTGGAAATCTCGGCAGTCTATCAGTAAAAGTGGTGCCGAGCTACTTGCGGCTGTAGCTACACCCTTCTCAAAAGTCATGACTCCTTCTAGGTTCATGAGCGCAAATTGCATATTGGCCGCCCACCCGTGGGCAACTTGCACCTTCGTTTGCATTGTTTGCAGGAACTCGGCGCACGGTACACCCATGAGTCGCGTCACGAACTCTTCAGTCACGTCCGCTTCCTTCGTAGCAGTGCAATCTTCCACGGAGACTCGAAGCTGGTACTTTCCAGTGTTGAATTGAAAGCCTACCACAGACTTGATGCACGCGCGAATCTGGAATCTAGTTGTTGTTATAGAATGCGTCGGTGCTGATAACATCGGTAAACGTGCTGTGAAGTACTGGAACGGGTGTGTAGGATTTAGCGGCGGTGCTGTAGCTGTCACCCCACCAGTATTCCCATTTCGGCCCAGCAGTGACAAACTTGAAGCATCCTCAACACCATGGACAGCAGTGCTTACCAATCGAGCTGATGTTGAACTTTGCTGTACTTGAGGTCCATTCGATGTCGTCACCCCCACATTTTGTTCCATTGATGGCGATCGGGGCCGCTTCCTGGAGCGGATTACCCTGCTGCCGACTTGCGCTGTCTTGGTTTTATCTGCTTCAGCAGGATGCCGCGGAGTCTTCGGGCTGTAGAAGAGATGTTCCACCATTGGATCGGTGGTATCGCTGTTCATGTCTTCATCCGACGAGTGTATGTCAATGAACACTGACGGGGTTGCAGTTTTTCTGGCAGGGTTGGAAGCGCTCGAGCTAGCCACATTGATACTCGCGCTCATACGACGCGCAGCCTCTGGAATTGATGGTGCAGACGGATTTGAGTTTCTCAGTGCGTTTGTTCGAGGCGCTCCGTTGGGTGGTGCGTTCATCGTCGGGGTAGTGCTGGCGGGCTGTTGTGAACGCGTTGCTGGGGTTGCAGGCTGTTGCTGAGACGTATTAAATTGCGACGTCACCAGAGCTGTCGAGTACGCTCCAGCACTCAATCCACTCGACTCTGTTGGTTGCTGCACTTGTGCAATACCACGTTCCGAGTAATCTGCCGATGTCTCCAATAGCTGGCAATTATCGGGTCCCAGCATGAGCAGTCCATGCCTCACGGGCACGTTCTCCACCACGATTTTGGTGCCGCGCGGCACGCTCATGCTGAACTGCGGCAACGACATAAACTCAAAGCCGAAGATCAATTGGTGACCATCCGTGAGCCCGAGCTTGAGCGTGCGTGCGGGTCCAGCAGCCGAAAACTCCGTGCGATGCTCGTAGTTGGCGCCAATGTTGGCAACATCCACCACCTGCTCGGTAACAGTCAGCCACCCTATTGCCAATGATGCACCGGTTCTATAGAGATCGTTGCTGGTCGCCTCACCTGTAGGATGCACACGCCCTGGATGGTGGAGCCGTTGAGCTTCGCGACGTCCGGGGGCAGCGCCGGCCGACAGCTTTGGTGCAGATCCGACTGCATCAACCGCCCGAAGAGATACGCGCCATAAGGAGCCTGCTGTCGAGAGCTGCCGGCCGCGGTGCGGAACTTCTGGAACTCACGCGCCTCCCATTCCGGGTCCAGCGCTTCGTACGGCAGCTGCCGAGGCTCGCCCCCACCTGTCACTGGTGGCGCCATGGACAGTGTACCAACGTGCTGCAACTATTATTGCAAATTTCGCAATAGTACGAATGTGAAGTTTCACCATCTTGTTGCTGTATTACACAACTACCACCGGTAACGTTATAATAGGTAGCCAAGAAGTCTCGCCTTATATTACCCTTCATGCTTTCTCTTCTCGTCAGGCTATCGATGCTATCTTGCAGCATGATTCATGCTCCCCACCAGCTAGCGCTTGTGAGCGAGACCTCTTGTTCCCTCGCAGCAGATGCGCCTTTAAATCTCAACGACGTTCTTTTGCAAGTCCACCTGCACAATGTGGCCGCTGCCACGTCCAGTGTACGATGGC
Organism: Phytophthora pluvialis; assembly: GCA_001314425.1. Taxonomy (NCBI): domain Eukaryota; phylum Oomycota; class Peronosporomycetes; order Peronosporales; family Peronosporaceae; genus Phytophthora; species Phytophthora pluvialis. The sequence goes on from LGTU01000166.1 coordinate 19,707, forward strand.
ACTGCGCGCGCGAACGGAATCGCTTCTGCTGCGTTCGAGAGTCCGTCCGTCGTAAACTAGCCGATACAAGTATGCAGAACGCAGTAAACGTTAGTGACAGTCAGTAGCATCGCAGCGAATCCATGGCCGACCCACGTCCGGGTGATCTCGTAGTGCTAGCACTTGCGGTAACTCGACGAGGTGCAACTTAGCGTAGCGCAGCACGACGAGCCCACTGCCAATTGACAGCAAGTAGAATGCCCAGGTGCGCATCACCGCCTTCTCGCGCTTGGTTTGCATCAGGAACGCGAGGCAAGCCGCGTACGCCATCATAAACAGCAGCAGCAGAGGCCACGTGCGCTTACGGTAGTGGCGTTTGATCTTGTTTGCACTCAGCGACGATGGGAAGCGGCCCACAAACTTCTCAATCTTGCGGATATAGTAGCCCAAAATCTTGAGTCTGTACTGGTCTTCCGCCTGGACGATCTAGCTCCACACACGCATCCCCAAAGCATTCATTCCTTGACCCTCTGTAAGCTCCCTCCTCTCAATAGTAAGACACTCACCTCCGTCCAATAGGCCCAGCGCATCTGCAGCCCTTCAGGCCATAGCACGTAGTAGCGGTACTGCGCAACAGGCATTGACACACAGTGGAGAGGAATCTGTCAGCGCTCCGTCTGCTCGCCACCCAATCAGACGCAGCTAGCTCTGCCTCGCACCAGCGCCAGCGCCAGCTCCACCAAGCACACGAGCACCACCACCAGGAACACGACCGTATCCACGAACCAGTCGCGCGTGCAGAAGACGATGCAGGACGGCACCACGAACACCAGCAGCACACGCGCCAGCCCCAGCGCGAAGTAGCGGCGCTCCTGCGTCGTCAGCACCTCGTTGCTCAGGTGCGGCGCGAAGTGGCGCACGATCTTGCGCTTGTGCGCCTGGTCCCCCTCCGGCGTCGCGAACATGCGTCTGAAGCTGGTTGAGCTCTTCCTCGTGTCTCTTGGTCTACTTGCAGCCGCAGTTTCCACGCTTCAAGGAGAACGGGGATTTCATTGGATAAAAATTGAATATAGATAGGCTGACAGCTTCAACTTCAGCCTGGCGTCTACTTGTGCTGGTCGCTTTTGACCCGTTAGTCGGTCTTGCTACCGTCGAGGTCCAGGTCCACCGTATCGGGCGAGACCCCGGGCAGCTCGGCATCCGCGGCCTCGTCCAGAGACGACTGCGGCTGGCTGTACGACTTGCTGTACTTCTTACTGAAGCCCACAGTCGTGGACACCGTGCTGACGGCGGCCTTGAACTTGCGGCGCGCGTTGAAGCGGCGCAGCTCCTCCAGAGCGCTCGTGAGCTGCACGGTGGCCACCTCCGTGCCCGTAACCCAGCGGTGCGCCAGCAGGTGGTCCACCGTCGCACTGCAGAGCCAACACAAAGACAAAAAAGATCAATACCAAGCAGACAGCAAAGGCCAAAAGGGCAACAGGGACGGACGTACCGCTTCTCCGGGTCCACCACAAGCATCTGCGAAATGAGGTCCTTGGCATCGTCCGAGACGTGGTCCCAGTAGGGCGAGTCGAACTGGAACTTGCCCTTCTTGATCTTCTTGAACAGTGCATTGTGGTTGTCGTCGTGGAACGGTGGGTAACCGCACAGCAGGATGTACGTGATGACACCGATGCTCCAGATGTCCACCGTCTTACCGTACGGCTTGCCTTCGAGAATCTCCGGCGCAACGTATCCGGGCGTACCGCAGGCCGTCACGAGGCCCTCGCTGTCGAACTCGATCCTCTTCGCGAAACCAAAGTCCGCCAACTTGATGGATGCATCGTCGTCCTTGCTGGTCAGCAGGAGGTTCTCCGGCTTCAGGTCACGGTGCACAATGTTGGCGTCATGGCAGTATTTGATGGCCTCCAACAGCAGCTTCACTAGGTCGCGTGCTTCTCTCTCATTGTAGTACGACTAGAAAACGACGAAAACAGCAGGCAAGATGTCAGCCACACAAAAACTCGAAGAAAACTGTCGTAACGAAGCTAGTCAGCACCAACCTTCTCAACGATGCGATCAAAGAGCTCGCCGCCCTCCATGAACTCCGTCACCAAGTAGTAGAACTTCTCCTCGACGAAGAAATCGTGCAGGATCATGATGTTCGGGTGGTTCATCTGCAGTAAAAAACAAAATATAGATCAGAATAATGACGCACCCCACCGCCCGGTGAAGCTTCAGCAGCCCACCTGCTTGAGAATGGCGACCTCCGTCGTCAACGCCTCAATGTCCTCGGCCACCAGACCCTCGCGTTTGATGCACTTGATAGCGTAGCGCTGGCCCGTGGGCTTATGGACAGCGATGCGCACGACGGAGAAGGTGCCCGAGCCGATGACCTTGCCCAGCGTGTACTGCTCCTCGAAGCTGTTGGGGTTTACTGCAGCCGGCGCCGGTTTGCCGTTCGCGGTAGCATTGTTCTCGCCGTTGGCGTCCGCCTGGGTGTTCCCGTTCGCCACTTCCTGGTCCTGGCACCGAGCAGAGGAGGTTAGCTCACGTGAGGACAGCCACAGCTATAGGAGACCGAGGTCGGGGCGAAGGCAATCAAGGCAGCGGCGCTTACTGGCTTGGAACTGACGCAGCCCATGGTGCTTCTACTTTGGGGGGAAGGAGTCAGTCGAGTGCTGCCGCCGCTTCTGGTTGCGTTGTGGTGTTGCCGACAGTGCCGCGCCGCGAGGCTGCAGGCCGTTGTATAAGTCTAAAACGGACCGGTCAATCGCGGGTTTAGCTAAAAATAGACGATTTGCGCAAGGGGTGGGGATCTATTTGAAGGTGATTCAAGATCGGAAGTGGGTCCGGTATCGGCTCGGTTGATATCCTCAGGTAGTGAAGGTGAACTTGTCGCCCTGCAACACCGCAGCAGCATGGGTGGCTTAGATCAAGGCGAGTCGCCCAGGGATGTGCGGCTTCGGGCACGTACCTGGCGGAGCTTGGTGCTGAGCTTGGGCTCCGCGTACGAGACGCGCTTGACGGGCCTCGAGGTGCGTCTGCCTCCGAACGGGCTGCGCTGCTGCTGCTGGCCGAAGCGTGTGGGCACAAACGCCGACTTGGCGCGGCGAGTGCCAGAAATCATGCGAGGTTTCGGCTGGCCTGTCCGCTTGCCTAAGCCGTAGTAGTCTCCCTGCACGCACCAAATGTTAGCTTCCATGAAGATTCGTGCGAGCTCTTGCAAGCGGGGACGTACCCGCCGAAGTTTCGTGTTCAGCTGGGGCTCGACGTACGACAGGCCGGTATCTCGCTGGCGCAGTCGCCTCTTCACGCCAGCCTGCCAGCACCGACGCGAGTGAGTTCGATCGCACCGTGGCAAACCATCAAGCAAAAGCGTACCTGTGAGCCTGTTCGTTCCGAACCGGAGTCGATGTGAAGTGAGCGCGTGCATTGATGATCACTCTCAGGGGGACCTGCCGTCGATATGGTCCCGGCCTCATTGTCCTCAGATATAGTGGCCACCGCATCGTCGCTTCCTGGCGCATATTCTTTCTCCTGGTACCGACGGAATACAATGTACGCATTGGTAACAAAAGCGCGTGGGGCGTTGCTCCAAGTATGTCCAGTTTACCTCTACGGCCATCGCGTTGGCGGCCTTTTCGCACACGAAAGCCATCGAGGCCCTCTCGTGCATTGCAAAAGGCGATGGCACTCGCGGCGCCTGGTCATCATGACACCACCACGAACACGTTAGGTTCCCATCGTAGCTGGTCCACACAGTAGCAGCCATGCTCAGGACGTACCAAATGAAGCGTCCGGTCGGCTCCGCCATTCCGAAGTGGAGAAAGCGGAGGCTCCGGCTCGAGCTCAGTCCTTTCCACAGACACACACGTGCCTCGGTCGAGTTCCTCGAAGCTGCATTGAATTGCCTGGTGTTGCACTGTTCCACAGCAAAAAGTCCGGTGAATACCCTCATCAGAGCCCACGTACTTGCACGAGCATCGCTGTCTTGCCTCCAACAGGTTTGCATCGCGCCTCCATCCACTTCACCACTACCATAACACGTAAAAAAAAGTGTTAGAACATGCCACAACCGACCATCCCTCTCCTCTGGAGCAAACCTTTGTCCGAAAACACGGCGCTTTGCGCTGCTCGAGCTGCAAGCAACAATATACCATCAGCACAATTATCAGGGGAGGAGGCTGGGTGGTCGCAGGTGCTGTTCACCTTTTGTAAGTTCCTGCTTGGTTGTAGTCTGCCCACGAACGTCACGTAAGTGTCGGGTATCATGCATGAGAAGACGCAGCTGGGGCCACCGACAGCCTAGAGCCAACTCACCAACGCTTTGGCCAGCTCGCGGTTCTTTTCCGAGAGCATGCAGACTTTGTCCCGCAGCTGCCGCAGCTCCTGCATGACGCTGAGCACGCGCTCGCTGCCGTTGCGCTGGGCCATGCTGGTCAAAGCGTGTGTCCTTTGGAGATCACTTTCTCAGCGAATTTGAAAAGGATACTTACCACAATCGTATACATGACATATTTCAATAGAAATGTCAAGAGAACCGTATACTTTTTCAGATTTAAAATTATACACATCTCGCCAATGGAGGAAGTGCAAGGCGACGCCGCGTTCGAGTCATTCCCGGGCGAGAGCTTCCGCTTCGGCGTGGGGCACGCGGACGGCGCTGGGGAGATCTGGTTGGAGAGCCAGGCGTCCAAGAAACGATGGTGCGTCTGCCACCGAGGCTGCAAAACCCGCGGCCCAGTACTGACATCACTGGCTTATGGCCCGCAGGACGTGCGAGGTGACCGACGTCGCAGTGTTCGCCCCAGTAGGCGTCGTCTTGCCCCAGAAGACAGTGCTTCACTATGTGGCGGTACGTGCAGTGGTTGATGCAATAGTCCTTCGTCTGCGCGTCACGTATCGATTAACGCACGTCAATCTTCGCCTTGCCAGGCCAGTTTGAAGGACGACAAGAACCCGGGACCCCAACTCGTCCGTGAATACGAAGACAAGACGCTGCAACTGGAAGTGTTGGTCCAACTGGGGGTAGCGGACTTCGCGTGGGCGCCCAAGTACGTCTTCTCAATGACTTTGGAGCCTCAGAGGCCACCACCGCCGGAAGCGCAGGTAGAGCAGATCACGCTCCTCTCTGCGCAGGTCCAGGAGCTCCAACAGGAAGTGAAGACTCTGAAGCACCAGATGCAAACCGTGCTACAAGCACAAGCGGCATCGGTGGTGGCACCTTCGCCAGCGACGGCGGCATCTTCTCCAGCGTCGCCCGCCTCTGGATCTGCACGTCTCGCTCCGGCGCCAGCGGGACCTTATTCTGTGGTTGCAGCAGAAAACCGGGCGACTGTGTTGGGGCCTTCTCGAGGAGATCAAGTGTGGAGTGGTATCATTAGCCACGTGCACCACAAACTTGTGCAGACTGAAGAGTATCGGGAGACGCGAACCCCTCTCGGCGTGTTAGCGCGCAGCCATCGCCAGCACACTTGCAAAGTGTGCTCTATGCTGCGAGGGAAGCGCAAGCGTGCGTCTCTATCTCCTTACTACTGCCCAAAGTGTACAGAACGACACAACGGCGGCATGGTGTTCTTGTGCGATAAAATCCGACCGCATGATCCGGACGACTATCGGAACGCTACCTGCAGCCAAATCTGGCACTTGATGTGGAACAACGGGGAGAATATTCCTCAGACGGGAACTTCATCGATAAGGATGCGGAAAAAGATTAAGCCAAGCCCAAGCGAGAACGCGACCAACGTGTCGACAACGCCATCGTCATGAAGCGAGCCGCTAAGGTACATGTATGTAATACATGCACTAACTTTGTTTGCCTTGCACTGCCGAGTACGGGTACAGCAGAATCGCAACTTGCACGTGGTTTCGATAGCTGGCTATCGTGTATGCACTCTCCCCTATCTACGCCGGCAAGTACGCACAAGTTAGCTCTGGGACAGCCAACTGGAAGCGATCTGGATGGACTCACTTTGCTCAATGCATATGGATCAGCTCCTTCGCGAAGAAGTAGCTGGACGACATCGGCTCGCCCACCCTGTGCAGCTTTGTGAAGGGGTGTGCTTCCGTCGTAAGCTGCACCATTAATGTTGGCTCCAGACGTGATTAGCAACTCGCAGATTCTTACGTGCCCAAGAAGTGCTGCATGGTTTAGTGCGCTACACCCGGTCTACGAAGCAAAACGACCGCGAGAGGCGTTTAGAGGTGCACGAACAAGGCAAATACTTCTGTACTGGACTATCTACCTGGTCGGTGACTCGCGGATTGACACCGTCCCTGGTCAGAAGCTGGCGCACACGGTTGTAGTCGCTATTAAGAACAGCCACGTGCAAAGGAGTTGTTGCTCTTTGGAAGGCGGGGTCGCGCAGCTGGCCATAGTAGCGTTTGAAAGACGCGCTTAGTTGCAACGGCGAGCAAGTACTCATTTGATAATGCTTGTGAGTCGCAGGAAGACAAGCGAAATAATGGGCAGATTGGAGAATACCATAACCGTTCAGGAGGACTTCCAGCTCCGTGAATTCTGTTTTTGGATTTATTTGTTCTCCACGAATTGAGCCTCACAAGATCCTCGTTGAGTCCGACGCCGGCAAGATCACTGTCTGCATTGAATGCGCCAGAGTGGACGTCTTCGAGCCCGGCTGCTTCACACTCCCCGTTACGGCTGAGCTGTCACGGTTCGTGAATTGGATCACTACTCGGTTGTCAGGAGTCAAGAACGCACAGCGGTGAAAGCTGCTTAAAGTCTTCGCCTTCGGGAACTTAATGCGCTTCGAGCCGGCCGGAATGGACTTGGGCTGCTTGTAGAACTCGGTGCCGCTCACTTCATCCACCAAGATCGGTGCGTCAACGTAGTTCTCCGCCCAGTTCGGGCCACCCGTCGTGTCGAGCGCCAAGTTCCAGTCGGTCCAGCCAGCGACGTAATTGTTCAGGTCTTCAATGATGTCGTGTCCGTAGTTTTCAGCGCGCGACCAACTCTTGTCAGAGTCTGTGAGAGAAACACCGGAGCCCGTACCCAACCAGCTCGGCAGGTAACCCTCGCAAGCCTCCGTCGCAAGCATGAAGATGTCCGGGTAGTCCTCGTAGAAGGACAGCAACTTGTCGAAGTCGCCGCCCACGCTGAAAAAGAAGAAGTCCAAGTCGCGGTACCAGTGCACAGCAAGACCACTAATGTACTTCAGAGCATCGGCGTCTTTGAACGGAGCAAGACGGTTCAAAATGCCTGACTTCTGGTCATCCCCAGCCAGGTCAGGGTGGTCCGATGCCACCCTGGGACCCAAATCTAGCTTCACAAAACTGCGCTCTTGGTCAGCCGTCAGGCGCCAAGCCGACGTCTGGAAAATCGACTTCGACGACTCGTTCTGCATCGTCCTAGCCCAGAAGTCGATACTCTCATTCGAGTACGCGTGGACATGTCGATGGAGTACGAGCACCTTGTAGGCGAAGTGGTCACCAGCCTTGGAGGTGGCGTAGACACTCACTTTGCCAGTCGTGAGGCTGGTGTAGTTAGTTATTCGAGACGGTGTCGCACTGTGCGACGCTGCAGACGCACACGCCTTCGAGGTTGGTTTGGTAGCGCGTGGACCAGTTGCTGCAAGTAGCCGAGGCTTTTTGAGTGGCGAGCAGCACACCATCCACTGGCAGTGCTAGGGAGGTCAGCTGGTACGGAGCGAACATGGCGACGATTGTGATGATGGACTTGACTTTTGCATGGTTGCGGCTTGCGGGGTTACTAGAGTTTTCGAAAATGCCTACTGGTCGTCGGAAGTGACGTGGTGTTCGATGTTGAATACCAGCGGAGCGGTTGTACTTGCACGAAATGGTCTTGGCGGTGGAGCATCCATTTTCATGGTCATGGTGACATGGCATTACTATGAGTCATATTAAAGTTTGATGTCGAAGAACTGATCCCAAGTAGTGTCATGTGCGAGTTTAAAGCAGAGGCAATGGATGGGCAGGCACTGTGCCTTGCTCGCTCATATCTGGCACGATATATTGATATTTCTTGAGTTGGAGTGTGTGGAACTAGTCTTGCTCGACGCCTTGACTTCGACGTTTGAATTGAAAGTCCGTCAGCAGCCAAATGTTCGCGCGCTCGTCGAGCACCGTTCGGCACGTTCAAACTAGGACTTTGTCCAGGCGGCAAGCTCGCATTTGTATTGGCGTGGAATTCACATGTCAAGCTACATGCCGCTTTTCGCCCGCGTTACGTGACTGGGAGTTACTTATTGAAAACGACGGTCTGGATGGACGTGGGGCGGATGACAATCTCCACGAGCTTGCCGTTGGGTACCATGATCTTCACGGTCTCTTCACCGTCGCCCTTGTTGAACAGGATCGCCACGTACTGGCCTTCGGGTGTCAGGAAGGCCGTCCAGTCCACATCGCTGAGTCGCGACTTGCTTCCGCTCGCCGCTGTGAATTTCAGGCGCACGGAACCCGGAGTGAGGAATTTAGAGAAATGGCCCATGACGTAGTACATGGGCTGCTTGTAGATCTCGTTGCCGTTGGTTTCGTCCACGATGATCGGCGCATCAACGTAGTTCTCCGCCCAGTTGGGGCCGCCGTTCGTGTCGAGCACAAGGTTCCAGTCGGTCCACCCGGACACGTAGCTCGTGAGGTCGTTGATGATGTCCTTAGCGTAATTGTGCGCTCGCCACCAACCGATGTTGAAGTCGCCCAGTTTCACTCCCGCACCCGTGCTCGTGATAACCCAGTCAGGAATGTAGCCCTCGCAAGCCTCCGTTCCCAACACGAACACGTTTGGGTACTTGGTGTGAAACGCAGTGAGGTCACTAAAGCTACCGCCAACACCCAGCGGGAAATCGACGTCGGAGTACCAGTGAATGCCAACTCCATCCACATATTGAGCCGCCTCGTCGTCTTCGAGGGCCTCCAGCCAGTTGAGCAGGTTGCTCTTATTGTCGTCCATGACGATGAGCTTCAGGTCCGGGTGATCGGCCTTCATTCGAGGACCAAGGTCTTTCTTGATGAAGTCGCGCTCTGTCGCTGTTGTGAATCGAAGGCTCTGCCACGCATTTAGTTTAATCAGAGGTTCGGCTGGTTCGTTCTGCGTTGTCATGGCCCAGATATGGATACCCTCGTTCTCGTACGCAGTGATGAACTTGGAGTAGTAGAGTGCCAGCGCTTCCCAGTGGACTGCCCTTCATATGGCAGTTGAGCATCGTGTTCTCCTTCGTCATCCACACTGGCGGGGCCCACGAAGACGCGAAGATCGAGAGAGTGCGCTCTGTCATGTCCAGTACGCGGTGGACCAGGTCCAGCTTGTGCGTGACCGACGTCTTGTCCACAGCGATGGAGAAGTCGCTCATGTCGAAGTCATCCACCGTGGCGTCGTAAGAGTAAACGCTTGTGGAGAAGTCGGTGGATGAGATGGGAATGCGGCCCGTCGTGTACTGAATGCCATCCGCCGAGTAGTACGCGTCTCATGTCCTGAATCTTGTCGTTCATCTTGTACACGTTGATGGCGGCCGCGTCCGTGAAGGCGCCACCAAATCCGATGATGGTCTGGTACATGGTGCTCACATCGATGATCAGGTCGGCGGAGGCGGAGGTGTCCTCGACGAATGTGGCCATCTCGTAGCGGAAGCGTTCGCCGTCCCGGGTGGTGCGGTACACTCCTGCCTCGCTCGATGAAAGCTTCTGGTAGTCGTTCGGGAACGAATCGCAGGCTACGGTGCTGTTGCAAACGCAAACGCCATCGAGGAACTTTTTGTACCGCATGGACCAGTTGTTGCAGTCGATGCCCTGGACAAACGGCAGCATCGCTGCAAAAGCAACTAGCCCGCGCACAGACAAGCTTGGTCCAACCATGGCTAGCAATGGGCGCACTTGGCGTCTGGCCCCACAAGTCGCTTGGGACGTTGACGTTGAATTCCGAAGTGAGCTCCAAGCCGAAGTCCACAAGGAGAAATGCACGGAGATGTGTGATGCCTATCTGCAAGATGTCAGCGCAAAGGAGGTGGGCGGCGTTCCTCCTTGGCTGGACTATCACACCGTGTGCGATAGTTAAGCAGCATGTCGTGGCACCATTTGGATCACCCGCGTCAGATCTCCTTGAACAAGTGCTTCCAATGAGGATAACTTAGTCATGACTAGTGTAGTCATTGACTACGTGTACGCCTTGCTTAGTCTGAGCGAGCTACATGTACAGGTACTTCAACGATGCGAGGCACCGCTAAACGGACGAATCGTTCGCAGTGATGAGCAAAGCGGCGAACTGCACGTCCGGCTCGCTGTTCGAATCCAGTCCGTCCAGGCCGCAAACTACGAACGCAATTGGACTTGCAAGGTCGGCGCAATTTGCACACCAATATGCCGTCGAGGGTGCCGCTATAAACAAGGGCCAACCTGTCCTGAATCTGCTTCGGTGTTCGGGACGCGCGGGGCCAGCCGTTTGCGATCCAGTCTTGACACGCACTTCAACCCGTGACCGATATTGATGTGTGTCACACAGCAATATATCCGGATATTATCCGGATAATGTTGTTTGTCGCTTGATGTGCACCACACCAGTATGATACCATCTTTTTGTAACGGACGCCGAGTTGCAGTCGGCAGTGGCAATCATTTCTTCAGCGTCGATTACGATAACCTTAGGTCACCGACGGATTCTGGCATCGTTTCCTGCCTCGCGGACCGAGTGCCGGGTCGGTACAGCCCCAGACCACTGGTGCAAGGCACTGGTCTGAGTCTCAGACTCAGACCAGTGCCTTGCACCTCGCCCATGACGTGTGCAACGCCTTCAACTTCCCCGGTGAAGCTGAATCTGCTCCTTGTGACACGTGCAACACGCGACTTCTTTGACCGACCGGCAAGAGAAGGCACCGGCGCAGCGAACTCTCTAGCCTCGCAAGGATACACTCGCATGCTCTTTCGCGCTGCACCGGAGCGGCCTTGAGAGGCCTCTGGGCGGTGGCACTGCAGGCCCGATGGGCATCGGCACCATTCCCCAACGCGCCTGGTCGAGATAAAGCACATCGCTGTACGTCGAGCCATGCTGGTGATCAAACCTTTCGGCTACGTGCTGGCGCTGCTTGCGGTGCAGGCCGTGAGCGCCGCCACGAACAACTGCACGTCCTGGTCGGAGCGCTACCAAACTGATCTCGAGGGCGTCTGCGTCTGCTCGGAAGCTGCGTGCGATACCATCTACAACGGGCACCTGCACTTGTCGGGCAACGAGGCTGGCGTGTTCTCGACGACCAAGGCTGGAGACCGCCTGACCTTCTCGACGGTTGACGTGGAGACCGCGGCCAACGACGCAGCGGACTTTGTTATTGACACGACGACGACGTACCAGTCCATCATCGGCTTTGGCGGCGCCTTCACGGACGCGTCGGCCATCAACGTGTACCTGTTGGAATCTGGTCTCCAGGACATCCTCGTGGACGCGTACTTCGGAGACGATGGACTGCAGTACACCATCGGTCGTGTCCCCATCGGCTCCACGGATTTCTCGCTCACCATTTACTCGTACAACGACGTGGAAGGCGACTTGGCCATGGAGAACTTCAGCATCGACATGGACAAGGACAAGAAGATCCCCTTTATCCAGCGCGCTATGAAGAAGTCTTCTCGCGGCATGAAAATGTTTGCCTCGTCGTGGGCCCCTCCTGCGTGGATGACTACGGAGAACACGACTATCAACTGCGCTGTCCAGGGCTACCCTGGTGGCGAATACTGGGAGGCGCTGGCATTGTATTACTCCAAGTTCGTTTCGGCCTACGTGGACGAAGGCGTCACGATTTGGGCCATGACGACGCAGAACGAGCCTACGGAGCAGTTCGCGTTTAAGAACTGGCAGAGTCTGCGCTTCAACGTGACCACGGAGCGTGACTTCATCAAGCGCGACCTTGGTCCTCGAATGAAGGCCGATCACTCGGACCTGAAGATCATCATGATGGATGACCAAAAGGACCTGCTGCTGGACTGGGATGCCACCTTGCTTGACGCCGACTCGGCGCAGTACGTGTCGGGAGCTGGTGTTCACTGGTACAAGGTCCTGGACTTCTTGCTCGACACTGCCGGTAACTTTGATGACCTCGAGACGTTCCACGAGTCATACCCCGACGTATTCATCCTGGCTACGGAAGCGTGCGAGGGCTACCTGCTCGATGGCATTATCACAGGCGCCGGTCCGAAGCTCCAGAATCCGACATACGCGTGGCAGCGTGCTCAAATCTACGCTCGCGACATTATCGGCGATCTTTCTCACTACGCCTCGGGCTGGACGGACTGGAACCTGGTGCTTAACACCACCGGTGGCCCCACGTGGATCGACAACTTGGTCGACTCGCCGATTCTGATCGACGAAGTGGGCGGCGCTGAGTTCTACAAACAGCCTATGTTCTACGCTATGGGTCACTTCTCTAAGTTCCTGCCGGCTGATTCGGTCCGTGTGTCCCTGACCACCAGCTCGAGTGCTTCATCGACTCTCGCCAAGGTGGACAGTGTGGCGTTTTTGACCCCCGACGACCAAGTGGTGCTCATTCTTTCCAACCGCGATAGCTCCGCGCATGACATCACACTGAGTCTGTCTAGCCAGCAGTTGAGCATCAACGTCACGCTCGAAGCTCTCTCGATCAAGACAATTGTCATCGGTGAGGTCGAAGGAAACAGCAGCTCGAGCTCTGGTCCTAGCTCCTCCGCGGGCAGTGCGAGCGCTGTGACCGAGACGCGCAGCACCACCTCGTCAACTAGTTCATCCGGATCCTCCGCGGACAGCTCTGCGACGGAAACTCCTAGCTCCACGATGGCCGCCCCGATCTCCTCGACTATCTCCAGTTCTGCTTCAGAGGCGTCGAGCTCCGTCTCGGGCAGTTCGAGTGCCACCACAGTGACGCCCAGCGCGACAACGGCAACTCCAGCTTCCTCGACTAGCAGTAGCAGCTCTAGCGACACTACGGAGGCTCCCAGTGTTACCACGTCGACCCCTCCATCCTCGACGAGCAGTGCAACATCGACTGCTGCGTCTTCGGCCTCGGAGACCGCCGAGCCTACTACGCCCGAGCACACTTCATGCTAAGCATGGATTGACGACCACTACCGAAAACGGTATAACGTGCCAGCAAAAATGCATCGTCCTGCGTAAACTGTAGACCCGATGTTGCTGTTCTTGCATGCCACCTCCATTGACTGCTTTGCTATCTGTTTCACCCATCCGAACCTGCACATCAAGCCTTGCCACTTGATCAGATACCTTGGCATGTTTCTACCCCAGCCAGAGCGGGCAGTCCGTTTCCAGCAGAGCACACACTGTCCTCCGAGACAGCAGCATGCCAGTGCAGCCCTTCGCGCGTCTCCTATCCACCGCTGGCGCGCTGCTTGCAGCTCAACGCGGCGTCACGGCGTCCTGTTCGTCATGGTCGACTCGGTACCAGCAGGACATCGACGGTGTAACGCCACGAATTGCGACTCGGTACTTGTCGCTCTCCAACAGTCAAGTTGGGTTCTTCCAGACGTCAAAAGCTGATGACCGTCTAGTGTACTCGACCCTGGAGATCGACGACGCCAGCGACGACACAGCGGACCTCAGCATTGACTCCACGGAGAAGTACCAAGAGATCATCGGCTTCGGAGGCGCCTTCACGGACACAGCAGCGATCAACGTCTACTTGATGGACTCGGATGTCCAGCAGCTGATCGTGGACGCGTACTTCTCCGATACGGGGCTTCAGTACTCGCTCGGTCGCATCCCCATCGCGTCCACAGACTTCTCTGAGTACGTGTACTCGTATAACCCGTCGGTCGACGACTTCGAAATGGCCAACTTCACCATCGACGTGGACAAGGAACCGCTATCAAACAAGTTGAGTCTGATCCAGCGCGCCCTGAACGAAACCTCTACAGCGAGCCGCAACCTCACACTCTTTGCTTCATCGTGGGCGCCGCCTGTGTGGATGACGACGGGTAACACCACTCTCAACTGCGAGATGAACGGCTACCCTGGCGGCGAGTACTGGGAGGCACTGGCGCTGTATTACTCGAAATTCGTCGACGCATACGAAGCGGAGGGCGTCCCCATTTGGGGGCTGACAACGCAGAACGAGCCTACGAAACAAGAACTTGCAACGAAGTTCTGGCAGAATCTTCGGTTCAATACGACCACGGAGTGCGACTTTATCAAACGAGACCTGGGCCCACTGATGGATGAGAACCACCCCGACCTGAAGATTATCATTCTGGATGACCAGAAAGACTTGCTGCTGGACTGGGATGCTTCGCTTTTGGATGAAGAAGCACGGGGCTACGTGTCCGGTGTCGGAGTTCATTGGTACAATAACTTGGATTTCGCCTTCGGTACGTCTGGTGATTTCGACGACTTGGTAGCCTTCCACGACGAATATCCCGACATCTTCATTCTCGCGACTGAAGCGTGCGAAGGCTCACTGGTCAAGGGACTTGGGACGGGTGGGCACCGATCTTTTCGACAGCAACAACACGTGGGAGCGCGGCGAGAACTATGCACGCGACATCATCAATAACCTGGCAAGCTTCGCCAGCGGCTGGACGGACTGGAACCTTGTTCTCAACACGACTGGAGGTCCGAACTGGGCAGACAACCAAGTTGACACCCCGATCCTCGTAGACGAAGAGGGGGGCGCGGAGTTTTACAAGCAGCCCATGTACTACGTCATGGGCCACTTTTCCAAGTTCCTCGTCCCGGGCTCGCTTCAGGTCCAGTTGAACGTGAGCAGCGACGCCAGCTCGATCTTGGAAAATGTAGATCGAGTGGCGTTCCTGACGCCAAAGGACCAACTGGTTGTCGTGCTATCCAACCGCGACAGCACCGAGAAGAGCATTCGCATGAGTCTCCAGGCCGAAGAGCGTGCAGTGACGGTGGTACTCCCGCCGAATGTCGTGCAGACCCTGCTCTTCCCTGCCCACGGAAATGGCGTGTCCCAGGGCAGCGAGACCTCGGCTTCGGGTAGCAGCAGCTCCGCAGCTTTCGCGGCGTGCTCACCGATCGTGAGGGTAGTTGCAGCATTGACACTAAGCGCACTCGTAGCATTTCGATCATAGGAACGGTTTACGCACGGACACAATTTTGAAACGCGGCTGCTTGGCTTTCCATCTTGAAGTGCTCGGCACGAGCACCGAGCGATTTCCACCACACAGTTGATGTCAGGGGCCCTGAGTCACTCAGGGCCTCCTTTCATGAGAAACGTGCACGCGGTCGAGTGCAACGAGGCCGGTACTGGGGAAGATGGGTACATCTAAGGATATTGTTGACTTGCCAAGACACCTTCTTCTTCTTCGTCTCTTTGGACGGGTCAACGAACGAATCTTCCCAGTGCAAGGCCATTTCACACGCTGGCATTTTGCTGCTCGTCGAGGGTAGCAGATACATGTACCTGAGCGGGGCGGTTAGTAGCGAGCGGTACAGGTAATGTCAACTTCAACTATCCGACGGCGATGTGACCAGGATGTCCACGAGAGCCGCTTAAGCTTGTAAAAAACAGAGCACGATGATCTCTGAATAAGAGTGACACTCGGCCAGCGAAAGAGCGCGGCTACTCTACAGTGGCCACATTCCAAACCCACACAGCCCTCGATCATGCTGTGACCCAGCAAAACAATGCGCGTCAAAACTACCCATCGTACCTCAGCGTTACAGATAGCCTCAGTCCCCTCAACTCAAACACCGACTGTCAGTTTAACTGTGTCAAAAGCCTTTGATGGCTTTCGTCGTCGTGGCTTCGCGTCGAGGATACAATGTCAGATTTAACAAACCTCAATCCCGCCGCAAAACGATTCCTAAATTAGGTGTTACATGATACAATAGACATTCTAGGTTTCTCCAATACTGTGATCTGTACACGGCCTTGCTGGATCTTGAAAGCTAACCAAGCTAACCAGTGTTGATCAAGAGAATTCACTCGGGTAACTTATATGCTCAATGTGCAGTACGGTTTCCGAACTTCGAAGCGAAGGCACTAACCGTATTGTTGACAGCGCAAGAGGTGCAACGGAGGTGCAGTCGAATCCCTCTCCCTTTCCCGCTGCTTGAATCACACAGCCAACCACTGGCTCACTTCTTCATTTGAGCTCAGGGCGACCGACACTTTTCCTCTCTCCAGCCACAATGCGCGCCGTCTCCTCCTCGTACATGGCCGTTGCCTTCGCCGCTGTGGCCGTCTCCTCCGCCTCGGCGCACCGCATGCACCACTCGCACGCCATGCGCGGCCTGCAGATGGACATGAGCGGCATGGACATGACGTCCAGCACGTCTAGCTCCACCATGGACATGTCGATGGACATGTCCTCCTCGTCGACCACCTCGTCCGCCGCCACATCGGATGAGGACTACACGTGCCCCGTGTGCGGCATGTCCACCAAGGACATGGGCTACGACAACCTGAATCACATCGGCTTCGCGCACGGCCAGACCATCTACACGTGCGGCATGGCAGCGCGCTCCTTCGACGACTACAGCTTCGACGTGACCGACACGGCCTACCTGGCCGCCAACGTGGCTGAGTTTATCGTCAACTCCACGGACGCCACCGCCTACGCCGAGTGCAAGGACTCGTGCGACGAGTGCGCGGACGGCATCAAGGACCCCGTCACGGGCGACGACGTTACCACGTCCAACTACCAGTACGTGTGTCTGACCAACGGCCAGAAGATCTACTTCGCGTCCACGGCCAGCAAGAACGAGTACCAAAACAGCGTCAACTCGGAGCCGCGCTACCTCGTGGACAACATCATCTGCGAGAACGAGACGTGCTCGGACGCCGAGAACGTCACCGTGCTCAGTGCCGCGGCCCAGGCCTTCATGCCGGACCTCTCCGCCTCCAGCAGCAGCAGCGGCTCGTCGGCTGCTGCCAGTGGATCAAGCGCCGCCGTCTCAGTGAACTCGCCCGCCAGCCTGGCCTTCGCCGTGGCGAGCGTGCTGGCTGCGCTGGCCTAAACCACCTGATCGAGTTACCAGCATTCCGAATGCTACGACACCTTCGCTGTATCATTTTATTCGCTGTAGAGTGTAGACTCATTCAATACAGAACCTCTGGACGCATTTCAGACTGGAAATACCAGCGTTGAGCGTTGGAGCACGCGTGTACCCTGCGGAGCCCAGGATACTTCTCCTCGAGCATCTATTTAACCCCTTAACACGCACTCGGACTCCGAGTCTCAGAAGAAGGCACCGACTTCTCGGCCATGACAGAGCAGAAAGAGCCGTTGAAGTCGGTTTAGCAGACGCCGGCTTGGCAGTTTGCAGGATGGCATCGGACCACCTGACCTAAATATTATTGCTGGTGACGATCAAAAGCCTGGGATCTTGAGACGCTGGCGCTCTGAAGTACTACGTAGTACATCAGTGCCTTTGCGTACACTGGTATCGCGACTTGGACTTCTTCTTTTTCAGCTTGATGGAGGGCTACTTGCCGAGTTGGCTGGGCACGGGGTCTGTGTTTCTCAAGTACTTGCCGAGCACAAAATCACGGACACGACATCATAGAAGACCTGAACAATTGCGTCGCTGGCTGGACAGACTAGACCGAACTGGGCGGAGAACTACGTTGGTGCGCCGATCATCGTGGACGAAATCAATGGCAACAAGATCGACAAGCATCAATGTACGGGTCACTTCTCTAAGTTTCCCGCTCCGGGTTCCGTGCGCCTTGAATTCTTAGCGACTCAGCGATATGGACTGGACGGCCTTCCTGTCACCCGAAGGTCGGTACGTGGCGATCCTGTTCAACAAGGACGACGGTGAAGCGATCACAAAGATCATGGCACTCAGCGCCAAGCTCGAGGAGGTTGCCATCCGCCCCACACCCATCCAGACCGTCGTTTTCAATGTGGATCGCCACGATGTCAAAGTAGCAATTGGCACTCGCTCGCCATCAACTACATTTGACCAAAGCAATATACCACACCAGCTCTTGATGTACTTCCCTTCCAATACTTTCAATGGCGTCTGCTCTCTTTGTCGTTCCTGCACGAGCTCACCTCTGACCCCCGAGTGGTCACACGCACGTGCAAAGGGCCCCGTTGAAGCGGTGCTGCCTTGCCTCGATGAACCTTCTCTGGTAAATAGGTCGCTCCTTGCAAAGACACCGTGACACAAGGTATCCGGCCTGCCTGTAAGTAACGTCGCGAGTCAAGTCGACTCCAAACAAAGCAATTGAACCCGTGCGATACGTCGCGCTCGTGGCAGACGACAAGCAGCGCCGTCCGCCGGCCGGTGCCTCATCGTGGCCATCCATAGGGACCAGATCAAAGACTCCCTCTCCTCTCACCGTCAGACAGCGTTAGCATTTCGATTCTCCTCCCTGTTGATGAGGATTGCCACTTCCTAAAACCCCGGCGAGCCCCCAAGCCCCCAAGCCCCCAAGCCCTCAGTGAAGTGAAGTTCAAGCGTCGCCGCAAACGTCGCGATGCTCGCCCCGTACCTGCTTACCGCCCTGGCTGGTATGCTGCTCGCCACTCAAGAAGCCTCGGCCACCTGCAGCAACTGGTCCACGCGCTACCAAACCAACCTCGAAGGCGTGTGCGTCTGCAACGCAACCCAGTGCGACACCGTCTCCAATAGTTACACCAGCCTCACTACTGGCCAACTGGGTGTCTACACCACCTCCAAGGCTGGTGACCGCTTCGCCTACAAGGTGGTAAACGTCGACTCGACGGCGGCCAGCAGCCCCACGTACTCCATCGACGTGTCCACGCAGTACCAGACAATGATCGGCTTCGGCGGCGCCTTCACGGACGCGGCGGCCATCAACGTGTACAAATTGTCGTCAACGCTGCAACAAATGGTGCTGGACCAGTACTTCTCGGAGACGGGTCTGCAGTACACTTTGGCCCGCGTCCCGATCGGCTCGACCGACTTCTCCACGAGCATCTACTCGTACAACGACGTGGTGGCCGATTTTGAGATGGAGCACTTCTCTATTGCCGTGGACAAGTCGTCGTCTTCTCACAAGATCGATCTGATCCAGCGTGCGCTCAACACGACGTCACGTGATATCAAGCTGTACGCATCCTCATGGGCTCCCCCCGCTTGGATGACGACGGAGAACACGACAATCAACTGCGCGCTGAAGGGCAACCCCGGCGAGGAGTATTGGGAGGCGCTGGCGCTGTACTACTCCAAGTTCTTTGACGCGTACTCGGAGGAAGGCATCGACTTCTGGGCCATGACAGTGCAGAACGAGCCGTCTAGCTCTATCCTGCAGACTTCAGAGTGGCAGTCTCTGCGACTGACAGCTGCCGAGGAACGTGACTTCGTGAAGCTGGATTTGGGTCCCAGGATGGCATCGGACCACCCTGACCTGAAGATCATTGCTGGAGATGATCAGAAGTCAGGCATTTTGAACCGTCTTGCTCCGTTCGAAGACGCCGATGCTCTGAAGTACATTAGTGGTCTTGCTGTGCACTGGTACCGCGACTTGGACTTCTTCTTTTTCAGCGTGGGCGGCGACTTCGACAAGTTGCTGTCCTTCTACGAGGACTATCCGGACATCTTCATGCTTGCGACGGAGGCTTGCGAGGGTTACCTGCCGAGCTGGTTGGGTACGGGCTCCGGTGTTTCTCTCACAGACTCTGACAAGAGTTGGTCGCGCGCTGAAAACTACGGACACGACATCATTGAAGACCTGAACAATTACGTCGCTGGCTGGACCGACTGGAACTTGGCGCTCGACACGACGGGTGGCCCGAACTGGGCGGAGAACTACGTTGACGCACCGATCTTGGTGGATGAAGTGAGCGGCACCGAGTTCTACAAGCAGCCCATGTTCTACATTATGGGCCACTTCTCCAAGTTCATTCCGGCCGGCTCGAAGCGCATTGAGTTCCCGAAGACGAAGACGCTGAGCAGTTTCCACCGCTGTGCGTTTGTGACTCCTGACAATCAGGTCGTGATTCAGTTCATGAACCGTGCTAGCTCTGCTGTGACGGTGAGCGTGAAGCAGACGGACTCCAAGACTTTTACACTGTCGCTGCCGGCGCACTCGATGCAGACAGTGATCCTGCCAGCTTCGGATGGCACCACGATCGTGTAAGGTGCTAATGATTTGATATAAGGAATTCACTGGAGTAGACAATGACCGCTGACCAGCTCTGCTGCATACGCCGACCGAAGAGAGCCGTTAGTGCTGAGGCGGTAACGAATATGAATTCACATGTTGTAAATCCAAATCGATGAACCGCGAGCGTTCCGACAAGTTCTGAAGTGGCGGGTGAAATGCATGGCAGACCAGAAGGGCAATCAAAACTCTCAAAATGATGACCAGGGTGCTGGTCCATGACGTTGGTTTTATCCAGGATACAGTATCCTGGATACTTGGCAATCATTCATTCGTCTGGGCTGCGCGACAAACTTATACGGATGTACACACGTTGAATCATGCCTCTCACCCACCAGACTTTGCACAAGAGTTCACAAGTCGACGCTGATTAGTACCAGTACTGTACTCTGAAGTATCAGCCTGATACCAATCAGCGGTGCATTCAATATGGAGACCAATGCAGTGCATTGGTCTCCATATTAAACATACATACTTACGAGCCTTCCGTAGGAACTTCACAGTGGATATACCTCTCCGCCGAAGATCAGCAAAACACAAAGCTTTGCTGTTCGAGGGGCCATCATTGATGACGGGTATCCTCAGTCCTCATCATTGTCGCGCTAATACATGTATCCGTGTATACCAGCATAAGCTCACAGTGAGTGACAGTCAGGTTTATCATGCCGAGCCCAGCCCAGCCCAGCCCACCTCTTGCCATCGACTGGGATAGCATTTTCGATGGGACTGCCAAGTTTCCAGAGGTATGTAACTTAAGGTTCCAATACCAATATCAAGCTTAATGAGTACTTTGTCAGGCAGCAGATCTTGCTACACAATCGCGCACGGCTGCAACTGGAGAAAGCAATACATGTACGGAGCAAAGCGATGAGAATGAAATGGAGGGCACCCCCCAACGCCATGCCATTTCCAGATTGGCGCCACCACCATGAAGGTTCTGACCCCCGTTGCTGCCTTCGCTTCGAGTCTATTGCTCGCACCCTATGGGGCATCTGCTGCGTGTTCCAGTTGGTCGTCGCTCTACCAGGACGTGCTGGAGGGCGTCTGCGTCTGTAACGAGACGCAATGCGACACCATCGTTGGCGACCACGCGAACCTCAAGAAGGGCGAGGTGGGCATTTACACCACATCCAAAGGCGGCGACCGCTTGGCATACACAGTGGCGAAGGTCGACGCGTCCCCCGTGGACGAGCCCACCTACTCCATCGATGTGACTACACAGTACCAGACCATGCTCGGCTTCGGCGGAGCCTTCACCGACGCGGCGGCCATCAACCTGTACAAATTATCGGCCAAACTGCAGGACCTGGCCCTTGACCAGTACTTCTCCGAGAAGGGGCTCCAGTACAACATGGCGCGTGTACCCATCGGTTCCACCGACTTCTCCACGAGAACCTACACGTACAACGAGAAGGTGGACGACTTCAAGATGACCAACTTCACCATCGCGTCCGACAAGGCCCCGTACTCGAACAAGATCGACTTCATCCAGCGCGCACTCAACATGACCGAGATCAAGCTGTTCGCGTCCTCGTGGGCACCTCCGCTGTGGATGACGAGAGGAGACTCCGTTGTCGACTGCAAGATGAAGGGGGAGCCCGGCGAGGAGTACTGGGCGGCGCTGGCACTGTACTACTCCAAGTTCTTTGACGCCTACAAGGAGGAGGGGATCAACTTCTGGGCCATGACTGTCCAGAATGAGCCTGAAAAGCCCCCTCTTGCTGTCTCCCAGTGGGAGACGCTGCGTATGACTGCCGAGCAAGAGAGAGATTTTGTTAAGCTGAACCTCGGTCCTCTGATGGCCAAGAACTACCCCGATCTGAAGATCATGGCCAACGATGACCAGAAGCCCGGTATCATGGATCGTTCGGCGCCGTTTGATGACCCCGAGTCCAAGAAGTACTTGAGCGGACTTACCTTCCACTGGTACCAGAACATTGACTTCATCCTGCCGGGTGCTGGCAACTTCAAGAACCTCGAAAAATTCAATAAGGCGTACCCCGACATGTTCATGCTCGGGACGGAAGCGTGTGAAGGATTCTTGCCCGGCCTCATCGGTACTGGCAAAGGGCCTGCGCTGGAAGACCCTAAGAAGGCTTGGAAGCGCGCGCAAAACTACGCGCGGGACATCATTGAGAACAGCAACAACATGGCTAACGGTTGGGTGGACTGGAACCTGTTCTTGGACACGGATGGGGGACCGAACTGGGCGAAGAACGAGGTTGACGCGCCGATTCTTGTCGATGAGCAGAATGGTGCCGAGTTCTACAAGCAGCCCATGTACTACATCATGGGCCACTTCTCCAAGTTTGTGCCGCCCGACTCGAAGCGCATCGAGTTCCCCAAGACGGAGACGCTGAGCGACTTCCACCGTTGCGCTTTCGTTACGCCGGACAACCAGATCGTCATGCAGTTCTTGAACCGCGACAGCGATGACGTTACTGTGAGTGTGAAGCAGACGGACTCGAACACGTTCACGCTGACCCTGCCGGGCAATTCGATGCAAACGGTGATCCTGCCGGCCTCCGAGGACACCAAAATCCTGTAGACTTTTTTTAATTTGTGCACCGTGACGCCTAGAAGCTAGCAAGACATTAGACGTAGCTTGCTCGTAATAAAATGCTGCAAATGCTGCTACACGTAATACCAGTTGTAGCTCGCTGAGGACCTGCGTTTTGATGTTGTAGCGATCATTTCCTCACGAATAATGGCGCAAACTGCCCAGCGACGATGGTCTTTCCCTACACACCACCTGGCATCGCGCAATTCGCCACACAAAACCGGGAGACTGGCTTGCATTCAAATTGTTCGCGTTGCCTCGACACTTCCGCGAGCAGCCATGCGACCTGCTGCGTATCTAACCGTCGCTGCGGCGGTGAGTGCAGCAAGTCTGGCATTCGCACCGTACCACGTGCTGGCTGTGTGCTCCAGTTGGTCTTCGCTGTACCAAGACAATCTCGATGGTGTTTGTGTCTGCAACGAAACTCAATGCGACTCGGTTTCGAACGCTTACCTGAATCTTACTAAGGGGAGAGTGGGCATTTTCACTACATCTCAGGACGGAGCGCGACTTGAGTACAAGGAGAAAAAGCTTGATGCAAACCAACTGCGCAGCCCTACCTTCTCCCTCGACGTTTCGACGCAGCATCAAACTATCATTGGCTTCGGAGCTGCGTTCACGGATTCAGCAGCTATCAACGTTTATAAACTATCGCCCAAGCTGCAAAAAATACTCCTGGATCAATATTTCTCGGAAAAGGGACTCCAGTACAACCTCGGACGCGTGTCGATCGGGTCGAATGACTTTTCCACGAGCATTTACTCGTACAACGACGTGGAGGGCGATCTCGCCATGGAGAACTTCTCTATCGACGTGGATAAAGCTCCGAACTCGCACAAAATTGAGCTAATCCAGCGTGTGCTCAACATGACATCGCGTGACATTAAACTTTTCGCATCCTCGTGGGCACCTCCTGCATGGATGACGAAAGAGAAGTCAACGATCAATTGTCATCTGAAAGGTGAGCCTGGTGACGCAAACTGGAAGGCGTTGGCTCGATATTATTCCCAGTTCTTCACGGCTTACAAGGAGGAAGGCATCAAGTTCTGGGCGATGACGGTGCAGAATGAGCCCGAGAAGCCTCTCCTCGCTTTTGCGAAGTGGCAGACATTGCGAATCACCCCCGAAGAAGAGAGGGACTTTATTAAACTCGACCTGGGGCCCTTGATGGCGAAGAATCACCCCGACTTGAAGATTATTGCAAACGATGACCAAAAGCCAAGTATTCTGACTCGCTTAGAGCCGCTGGAGGATCCCGAGTCTCTCCAATACATTAGTGGTGTCGCTGTTCACTGGTATCGCAACGTTGATTTCGTGCTTGGCATGGGTGGACACTTTGGCAAACTCTTGGAGTTCCACGACTCCTACCCAGACCTCTTCATCCTTCCGTCAGAAGCATGCGAAGGATACATGCCAAACCCTTTGGGAACGGGCAAGGGGCCGTCGCTCACAGACCCCGAGAAAAGCTGGACTCGCGGTGAGAACTATGGTCGCGACATCGTCGGCGACTTGAACAGCTATGCAGGTGGCTGGACCGACTGGAACATGGTGCTGGGCACGAACGGGGGACCAAATTGGGCGAAGAACATGGTGGACGCACCGATTCTCGTCGATGCCGAGAACGGCGCCGAGTTCTACAAGCAGCCCATGTTCTATTTCATGGGGCACTTCGCCAAGTTCGTGCCAGCAGGTTCACGTCGCATTACGATGTCATTAACCGAAGACTCCGAGAGCGAGTTACAGACTTGCGCGTTCGTCACTCCGGAGAACCAGGTCGTGATCCAGCTTTTGAATCTCGAGGGCTCCGAGGAGGTGGTGGGTGTGCAGCAGACTGACTCCAACACCTTCACGGTCCTCGTGCCACCGCACTCTATCGTGACAGCAATTTTGCCTCCGTCCAAGGACACAGCCATCCTCACGACAACTTCAACATAAATGCCCCCAAATACAAGACCGTATCATTTGCGTTCAGTATATGCAAGATTGGATTCCATTCCGCGATCAGCCTCGTGCTTGACAAGCGCCATGTCCTGCGTGGAGGCTGAGCTGCTGCTGCCGCTGGGCAACGATCACTCGCTGCACAGCGGCGAGTCGTACGCCCAGCGCCTGCTTTCCATCCCGCGGGAGGTCATCCCGCTGTCCCTCTTCGCGTTCGGGGGCCCCCCGGCGCATCTCGCGCTCGCCCACGACCGATTCGTGTGTACGTGCGTCAATCAATGGACATGACCCCCCACAGGGCAAAGGAAACTACGAGCACTGATGCTGCACTAACACAGACAAGCAGAAATGGCTGACAGACGAGAGGTTCCTGGAGGTCCTGTCCATCGCCTCGGCCATCCCGGGACCGTCGTCGACCATGGTTTGGATGCATTGTTGTGTGACGCTGGGAGGCATTAGATGCCAATCATAGAGTGTTATACTTTAATGCAGACGATCGCGGCCATGGGGCTGTTCCGCGCTGGGCCGCTCGGCGGGTTGCTTGCGCTGTTCTTCTGGGTTCTGCCAAGTTGGCTCGCCATGACGGTGGCAGGTTTCGGTGCAAAGTCGTACCTCCAACGTATGTTCGAAGCTGCTGGCACTGCCATTTCTCCCTAAATACTGATAATACTGCTAACTTCCACTAACATATCTGCTGCTGTTCTTCCTAGATGGTCTGCCGAGCTGGCTGACAGGCTTGGCGCCGGCTGCTGTATCAATCGTCGTGATCGCTGCCATTCGCTTATGGCAAAAAGCGTGCGAGGACGACATTGCGAAGAGCTTCGTAGCCTCAGTGTCTGCCTGCGTGATTTTAGCCACACAAGGCATGTCGTCGCTGATCTTTCCCGGGGTCATGGCCGCGGGGGGACTCACTGTCTTGGTCTCGACCTTGTGCGGTTACTCGCAATCTTCGGTCACAAACGACCGAGCAGCTTCTAGTCACCTGGAGAGGTTAGTGTTGTACTGTGGTCCATTTTGCAAGTGAAAAACTTACTAACCACTTGTGTCGCTTGAAGGCAAATTGGTATCCACCCGTGTGCGGGTGCTCTAATTGTTCTATCGTGGCTGGCGGTGTTGGTGCTGCTTGCAGTGTACGACCCACAAGATGACGGGGGGCACTCACTCCTGTCGTTGTTTTACACGTTTTACTGGATTGGATCCATCATTTTCGGCGGCGGTCAAGTGATGCTCCCCATGCTACTGAACGACGTGGTGATGGCTGGATGGGTCTCGAAGGAGCAGTTCCTGATCGGTCTCGCGCTAGTGCAGTCTCTACCGGGGCCTCTATTCAACATTTCAGCGTATCTCGGCGCGCTTATCTACGGTGTCCCAGGCGCTATCGTTTCGAGCATGGGTCTGTTCGGTCCTGGAATCGTACTGTTCTTCGGGCTACTGCCGTTATGGGAACGGGTGCGCGACAACACGAGTCTCAAGATTTTCCTGTCCGGCGTCAACGCATCTGCAACAGGGCTCATCGTGGCCTCCTTCTTCCTGCTGTGGGACAAAGCCGTGCACACCAACGCAAGCGCCGCAGTGGGGCTCGCGACGGCGTTGATGGTTGGTGTGTTTCGGGTGCCTACATCGATGGCAATTATCATCGGAGCCATTTTGGGGTTCTTGCTCTCCTCGGAGGTGTTTGATCTCGGCCAGAAAGATTTTTGCAGCTGATGAACGACCGGTTCTGGGTGTAGATGATCCTCGATAGTCGCAAGATGGTTTACCTTTGGCGCTAACGAGATCGTAACTAGCTGGTAAACATCACTTTTAGTCAGCAGACATCAAGAATTCCTTGCTTGTACAGTAACTAGACGCCATTCCGTGGCACCCTCGATAGTTATCACGCCTGAAGAGGGGCAAGTTGCGCTAACTCCAAAAACTACCAAGCTTGCGTACGCCAAAGATGCATGGGAACGGCATGGGATTTCGTGGAGCGCACATGGGTACACGTCCCCCAGCTGGAAGCGGCGAAAATGAAGTCTATTCCACTGCTCAGACCGGCCGGTGTCAATTGGTGGCGCTCCTGCGCATTGTCCCTCGAAGTGCACTTCCGCATTCACCGTTTACTCCACACTACCATGAATCTCTTCACCTTTGCGTTATCGCTTGGCCTATTCGGGCATGCCAACGCCTGGTGGAAACCCACCCCAGGAACTTCCTACCAGATCCAACTCAGTGGAACGCTCGATCTCTCCTACGACGTCGAGATGTACGACATCGACATGTTCGACATGTCCAACGCCACCATCGCCGAGCTCCAGCAACGAGGCAGCAAGGTCATTTGCTACTTCAGCGCCGGCACGTACGAGGACTGGCGCTCCGACAAGGGCCGCTACAGCTCCGACATCATCGGCACGCGCCTCGACGAGTGGGGAGGCGAGAGCTGGGTGGACATCCGCAGCTCGAAACTGCGCGACATCGTGACGGACCGCATGACGTTGGCGCAGGCCAAAGGCTGCGACGGCGTGGACCCGGACAACGTGGACGGCGCCTTCAACGACAACGGGTTCGACCTCACGGCGGATGACCAGCTCGACTTCAACAAGTTTTTGGCCTCGACGGCGCACAGTCTCAACTTGACTGTGGGTCTGAAGAACGACATGGACCAGATTGACGCCCTAGTACCGGCTTTCGACTTCTCTGTGAACGAGCAGTGCGTGCAGTACGACGAGTGCGATACGCTCGTGCCGTTCATCAAGGCGGACAAGCCTGTATTCGGCATCGAGTACTCTGGCGACAAGGCGACGGCGTGCGCTGCTGCGAACTCGCTGAACTTCGACACGCTGTTCAAGACGCTGGGACTGCAGAGTGAGCGGTACAGTTGTCGTGAGGAAGCATTCGGTAGCTCGACTGCGAGCTCATCGTCGGTGCCATCGAGCTCAGGGTCGGTAGGTCAATCGTCGACTTCTTCATCGAATGGGGAATCGGAGTTGGGCTCAGAGGAACAATCGGGATCGTCTTCTTCGACGGAGGAAGAGTCTGACCAGGATTCTGAAGCTCAAGGTGAGGCGGACTCTGCAGCTGAGTCGGAAACGACGTCGACTGCTATGCCAGAGGGTTGCAAGACCAAGCGTTTACACAAGTAACCATGTGATCTGCATGTCCCTGCAGTGGTGTTGAAGACTGTTTGTCGATTTCCTCCACATGCCACAAACCACTGGTACTCTCACTCAATTTCTAAATTCTATCTAACGTTAGCAAATTGTGATACGACTTGCACACATCGAGTTTGGGTAATTCGGAAGCTGAATCCGACTCCGATTCTGCGGTGGGGTCGGCCGATGGATCTGAGAGTTATCTGATAGCGAGGCAGACTCGCACTCTGCTACCACCTCACGTGTTTTTCCAATGATAGCGAGGCAGACTCGAACTCTGCTACCACCTCACGTGTTTTTCCAATGGTGCTGTTTGTTGTGAACTCGAAAATGAACAACAAGTCAAAATGTAAATGAAGTCCAATGTAAGAATCTTTACCCCACAAATGCAACACAATAATCACCCTCCAGCTTTCACGAATGCAATCATAGGCTAAGTGCTAGCGTTGCAAACACGGAGACCAGTAAACTAACAGCACCTCCGGCATACCTCGAAGCAACTCCAGACTTTGTCACATTGCCGGAACCGCTGCCGCTACCCGAGCTGATTGCATCCAGGTGCAACGACCCATCTTGACGAGAAGGGACTTGACGAGAAGGGATATTTGGGCACTGGTATCGTGATTCTGCCTTCGCCGGACACGCTTCACTACTAGAAGAGTCTCCCTCCCAGGTGAAATCGTTTAAAATCGGAGAGAGCTTCGGGCAAGTAGATGTTTCAGCATGGCTCGAAGGCACCTCGTAGTTGCGCAAATTGAGCTCGCTCGAGCCGTCGTACGACGTGTACGCCTCCTTGAGGAACTCGAAGTTCGGGAACCGCTCGAACGTGCAGTTGGTACCGGCGTCCGTGCAATCCACCGGCGAGAAGTAGCCCAGGCCATAGTTCTGCGGACCATACGTCTTGAACGGGTAGGCGGACGTGGACATGGAGTTGGCGTTCTCCGTCGAGTACTCAAAGGCGATTCCCCCAGCGAAGTAGTCGCTGTACGTGGGCAGGTTCATGAACACGGCGTCGTGGAACGTGCGCTGCGCCTCGTAGCCGTCCACGGTGGGGAAGGCCGGGCTGACGCAGCCGAACTCGGTGAGCACGACGGGGATGGAGTAGTCGTAGCTCTTGAAGCTGTCACGCAGCAGGTTGAAACCCGAGGCCTTGTCGGGGTCCGAGATGTCGTCGCAGTGCACGTACGTGTTGATGCCGTACCACTGCGCGTTCTCGAGCTTGTCGCCCGCGTCGGTGCGGCAGTTGTAGTACTGCGCGTTCTCGTCTCGGTCCGTGTCGGCCACGACGAGGCCCACGGGCACCTTGCGCAGGTTGGAGCAGGACTGGATGTAGGCGCGCATGTCC